>JBCAUI010503728.1:0-13113 GCA_038406195.1 Haplosyllis anthogorgicola | reverse complement strand
CCGGATCAGTTAAGAACACATATACATGTGTTAATATGTGTCTATATATGTGTCCTGAGTGCGTAAAAGTGCGTAAAGTGCGTAATATGTGTAATATGTGTTGAACGTGAATAACACATAGAAGCCAAAATAGACGTATTTATTCCAGTTAACAGAAGTTTAAAACACAACTGTGCAAATCATAATTGGCTGTAAAAGGCGCATTTTCTGAGCGATGCGCAAGATGTGTCAACTGTGTAACTAGGTAATATCGACTTGGCATATCATTAGTTGTTAACCTGCCAAATAACCCCTGGCAAGACACTTTTAGCTTGGTTTCATCTGCTGACTAACATCACAAAGACAAGTCAATAACGAAAAATTCTAAACGGGGCAAATTGCAAGTGAAGTCAAAACTGTCAACTTTTACAAGCTCAAAAGGAAAGGAAACTGAGAGGAACGAAAATCCTGAATCACCTGTAAGTTTACTTGAATACACACCTTACCTGTAAGTTTACTTGAATACACATTTTACTTAAGTTATCTCTAAAATGTGCTTGTGAGTAAATTTTGTTAATGCCTGTAAACACACGCAAAACTGTTCTTTATCTACATGTATCAAGTAAGACTGGTTTTACAAAATAAAAATGCCTTCTTCCAAAAACCTTACAGGGGTATTGCATTACTTTAAAAATGTGAGTAGTAATCAACCTGTAAAGAATCATTTAAAGTACATGAACTATGCTAGTCACTGACGGATCCAGGATTTGTCGTGTAGAATGGTGGGGGCAGGCGCCGGACCCGTGGATCTGCCAATGTTATTGACAGTGTTTACAGCTTTGACATACTTTTATTTAAGGTTAGTTGCTAGTTGGTAGCGTTAAGAATACATTGTCCATTGGCGTATTTAGAGGGGGCGCAGGAGGCGCCCCGCCCCCTCTCCAAGGCCAAACTTTTCTTCATTTTCATGCAGTTTTCCCGATTTTTGGGACAAAATAGGTGAAAATTGGGTTGGCGTCCCCCCTACGGGCCGGGCTTCCCCCCGTACGAGCAATCCTGGATCCGCCAATGTTTGTCCTCGAAAAAATGCCACTGATAGTTCATAAAGATAACGTTGCAAGAGGTACAAAAGAAACTGCTCACACTCCTTCGGCTGTGACTGTGAAAATGAGAAAACCCGTAACACTCCTTAGCAGGTTAACCAATGCTGCATAAACCATGCGCAGAAAACACTGAACTATGTATGCGTAAAGGTGGTAAAAAAATTAGGGCACTCGCACAGATATATGTAACACAACTACCCGAACGGATGTTTTGTTAAATGTTTGTGCTAAATGTGCGCTTGTAACATTTTATAGACAGCACTGTACCAGGTTTGTAGACATTTAAACCTTTGCAAAAAGTGAAAAACAAAAGGCTGAATTAATTGAATAACTTTGCATTCGTGTTGGCTTCTTTCTTTTTCATCTCCTCCAGGCCACACTCTCATAAACAAAGTTATCATATCCGTATATTGCATTGAGCTTACAGAAAATCAAACCTCACTGGTTAGGCTTTTTTTATTTAATTGTTTGGATTACATTACCCGCCGCACTTTAAAATCGGGATTTCAAAAAACCAAAACAACTCATATGGCAGATGAAACACATTATGTGTGGCAAAATATGGTAGTCTTCAAGCTGTCAGACATTCATCTGTTAAAAGTCAATCGAGAAAAATATTAATTTTATTTATTTTTATGAACAGTTTGGCTTTTTTAGAGACCAAGTTCAATTTTTATTTTTATTTTTATTCCGATCGCCGCACTTTGAAAATCCTGACCATGCAATGTAATCCAAATGATTAAAAAAAAATATGCCTAATAAGTGTAATAAATAATCACGCCAGCCTCGACTCTCTCAAGTCTTCACATTTTCTCAATTCTCCCGAATAAGTTGCAAGGTCACTCATGACAGTTAGCTCTACCCACACAAGAGCTGCCAACGTGCAATATTAATCCTGTGATGATTACTTATAATTAATTCAGCTTATCCCTTTAATATTACACCGTTATGGAAAGTTCCGGTAGGAAAAATTGAACTTGGTCCCCAAGAAGCCAATCCGATTACAAATATCGATGATATTTACAAAAAAAAACCAAACAATTTAATTGTGACGAAACTCATCAACATATCCGAGGCGGATACATTTGCCACAAGTAACCTATTTCACCTGCCATTAATTTTTTTTTTTTTTTTTTTTTTTTTTTTTTTAAATTCCAATTCCAAAGTGCGGCGGGAAATGTAATCCAAACAATGAAATAAAAAAATAGGTCCAAATGGCCCTGAGCTCATTTGGTATTAACAAAAACTAAGACAACAAATGTCACAATACCTCATGGATAAAAATAAAGTGTCTAAGATCAAATCTCAACATTGTGATTTGTAAAAAAAACCCACAAATATGGCTGCCAAGCTAGGAATACAGGTGCCATCCATATAATTTTTGAAGGAAATAAAAGAGGGTATGTAGATGCATAAGACTGCCAAATATTAAGTCTGTATCATCAACTGTATGTCCAGGAGTAAGGTTCAAAGAAAAAAACAAATATGGTTGTCAATTTGAGAATAATGGTCATATCAACATAATTTTTGCTAGACTTCGAGATGGGACATAGGTACATACGTATGTAAGATATGAAGTCTCTATGATCAATAGTGTGCTCAGGGCAGCTGTGCACAGATGCCGACGACGACAACGACGGACGATTCTTTTGGCTCTTTGGCAATTATGCCAAATGAGCCAAAAAGCCTAAGATTAAAACTTCATGTGCAACTTTGGACCATACATTTAGGATTAATTTTCAGCAATATTCTGTAAAGGAAGAGATTCATCTGAAGCTTCATTCCGGAGGAAGAACTTGACATGGCACTTGGCAGTCATGAAAATTCCATCATTTTTTGTGCTTTGTGTTCTCCACGGTAATTTTGTACAATTCCGTAACAATTTTGTAATTCTGTGCCAGGAAGACCGTTAGTACTGTGATTTGGAGGTAATACATGTGTAATGAAATACGATATTACGGTCGATGTGCTAAATGTCGCGCTATAAACGTGAAGCTAGATATTTCTGTAAATTTACACGTAATGCTACAATTTACGGCTTTTTTTAGGGCAATCTGTATTTCATCTGCTAAACTTTCAAGATAAACCAATGAGACATTTATGATTAAACGGGACTACGTCGTACATGATTAAACGGGTCTACGCCGCACATGATAAAACAGGACAATGTCGTACATGATTAAATGGGTCTACGACGTACATGATAAAACAGGACAACGCCGTACATGATTAAACGGGTCTACGTCATACATGATTAAACGGGTCTACATCGTACATGATTAAATGGGTCTACGCCGTACATGATTGAACGGGACTACGCCGTACATGTATCCAAAAAGGTTATTGTCTTGTACTTACTTCATGCGTGCTGGCGATAAGGCAGGCTAAAACTATTACAGAAACACAAGAGTCTTAATGATAAGTACAGTAGACCTTCCTTTGGGCGACCACCCAATTTTGGGAAGAAGTGGTCTCCAATGGGGTGGTGGTCATGCAGAGAAGGGTTATTTTCTGTGTAATTTAATGTGTAACATCAAAAGCCTGAGAATCTTGCAAAGGGGGGTTGGCCGTGCAAAAGAAGGTCCGTCCAATGGAAGTTCCACTGTATTTGGAAGACAATACATACCTGTGAGTTTGTCTGTTTACTACTACTGTTTGACTGTGGCGACAAGTTCTGCTGTTGCTGTTGTTGTGGTGAGGGTGAAGGTTGTTGTGCAGGTGGTTGCGAGTTGAGAGTGCCTGGTCCTTGTGGGGGTTGTTGTTGCTGCTGCTGTGGTTGCTGTCCTGTTGGTTGTGTTTGTGATGTAGGTGGCTGTTGTTGCTGTTGCGGAGTGGAACCAGGTGGTAGTTGTTGCTGTTGCTGCTGTTGTTGCGGACCGCCTGTCATCTGCTGCTGCTGTTGCATAAAGGACTGGTTGTAGCCAGGTTGCCCATACGGCATCTGGTAAAAATTTACCAACCACCAGATTACTAATAGCCGCATACCATACATCAAGACGCACTACTCACAGAGCAACTACAGCTAAATAATGAGCATTGTAATATACAAATGGCCATTTCTGGATCTTATTTTTTTGCATAGCACTTTCATTCAGTATCATCGACAACATGTCGACAATGATGGTTTCCACTGTGGAAATGGTAATAATAAATGGTAATTAACGACTGCAAAAAGTGTTCAGGTCACAATGTACCTATTTCTTTTCTTTTTTGCCTCCTTTTTCACAAGCCATTAAAGACAACACAGCATTTAAAGCGTTCAACTATAAATAGAAGCAGTTTTCAATTTTTGAAAGAAATGTAACTGGCAAGTTAAGCAATTAAGTCACCGTGACTTAATGTTTCTCTATGTAGTTTCACGTTAAATTCAGATGTTCTACCAAGTGCTCTGGTATGACAAAGACGACGACGACGACTACTGAACATTAACCTTCCTACGGCGACATGGTTCTTTTATTTACAACTATTATATGTTACTTTTGTAACAGAGGGTCACACTGATCATGTCAGTTCGATATGTTTGAAAATTGTCTATTTTTGTTGGGTGGTTGTATTCTGTATGAATAAACAGAATACAACCACCCAACAAAAAGATATGTTACACATTCGCAGACATGTACAGTGTACACCATAGAAATAAGTATTTACAAAACAAGAAAAGAAAACTCCTAGATAAAGTCCTGGAAATTTTCCGCATTTAAGGATACATACTACAAGCGTTAAATTAAATTAAGTTTTACTTTGCAAAATATATTTCAGCTTTTGCAATGCAATCTGACACTTAAAATATGAGCAGAAGTCGTGTCGCAAACAAGTTATACTAATTACATGTAATTTCATTCATTGATAAAAATGTTTCGTCTTCCGTATTTAAATACAGTATTTATTCGAAAGGAAGCACACGGTGCTAAGACCGAACTTTGAGGAGGTACCTCTTTCCAAGAAATAAATGGACCAATATATTGTACATAAAGTCGAGGGCATTCTAAGGCATTTCTGTCACCCAAATTTTTTCACACAAGATATTGCTAGCAGTTTTACATAATGTAACAGTAAACAAAAAAAAAAATTTTTCACAAAAACTGGAAGGGGGGTGTTTCTATTATAGGGGGTGCTTCAATTCGAATAAACACGGTAACTTACTTGAAATATCTTCTACTTCGAGGGGTACATGTAATTTTTTTTATTCAATAGTAATATTGATTAATACCTGTTGTGGGTACCCTTGCTGCATAGGGTATCTCTGGCTGTTGGAAGGATACTGTCCGTACTGTCCACCGTCAGGGTATCCACCTCCTCCGCCCATACCCGGAGGCCGTCGACCCTGTGAATCGTACATTTGTCCCTGCAAACCATGAAACGTAGATTTTTGAGTCGTGATGCCAACTTAACTTTCTACATGTTGAAATTAATGTTTTCTCCTGAAATAGTTTGGTCATGTTTTGTTTATTGTGTTACTGTGGAAATTTGAGGCAAAATACAAGAAATGTGAGTTTCAGTCGTCTTGTGCAACATTTTTTTTGGGGGGGGGGGAATACTTTAACTTAAAATACAATTGGAATCCCCTATTTTTATTACGTTGATATCCAAACCCAAAAGCTTTCGTCAAAGATAATGTGACCCAATAACAATAATAACAAATAATAGGTAAATAAATAATCTGGTCTAATACAGTCTCAGTGAAAAGCTTAGGCTTTTTTTATTTATTTAATTGTTTGGATTACATTTACCGCCGCAATTTGAAATAGGGATTTCAAATAAAATCCCCAAAAACTCATTTGCCAGCTAAAATATGTTTTGCACGGCAAAATATGGTCCCCTCTGACACAATCCATCTGAAGTCGATCAGGAAAAATAATAATTTTTCTGATATTTACAGTTTGGCTTTTTAGGGGCAAAGTTCAATTTTTATTTTTCTTCCGATCGCCGCACTTCACAAATCCTGCCAGTGCAATGTAATCCAAATGATAAATAAAAAAGGCCTTATGCAACGCCTTTTACACCCAGTAGATTTTATCGACAACTTCCGTGACAAATATATTACGCGACAGATGAACAGAAGGAAAATGCGATCAGCAACAAGGCTCAACTACAGATGGTGGCGATTGCTGTGACGGGAACCACTTTCTCAGCCTTCCACGGACTCAAAGACAGCCCAGGCTAAACAAGCAGACAAGTACTTAAATCCACCTAGATAATTATCGTTACTGTCAGATAGGTGATTCGAGATCAATACGACCTAAACATCCGAGGTCAGAAGCGTGATCCTATTTACATTCATGCCGCGATCTTTGTCGGGTAAGTGGCCAACAGACTGTGATCAATCAATTAACGATGCTATAATCATGCAATTAATTAAACAATCCCGCATAGCAATGAACTGACGGTGAATGATGTTACGATTAACAGGTCCACAATACAAAAGGACCTGTTCTGTTGACAATGGAGCATATGCTACTTAATCATAATTTACGAGAATCACCTGAGCCTGAACTACACATAACAAGAAGCACTGGCCCTGGAGCGTCTTCTCTTTACTCTCACATATTATGTGTTTGTAATGGAAGGGATCATGCCAAGTTAAGTGTAGTCCCGGCAGACAGGCATGAGTAAGTATTATCTGAAAGCCCTACAGCTAGCCATCTACTTTTCTTTAGGGATCGCTAATGGTATTGCGGGAGCAGAGAGAGGGGGTGGGGACGGGATTGAGAAATTCCTTGTCTACGTGCGCCATCCATTCATATCACTGGGCATTGTACGAAGCCCAGAGTAGACCCAAACCAGCTAAATGGCACCGGTAGTAAGTAATTGAACATAGTGGGCCCCGCATGGCTAATCAGCATAATTCCCAGTACCGGTAAACAAAACATCCCTCCCACTTTTGCCTTCCTGCCAGCTACGCTACATGTAACTGCTGACACCCAAGTCATGTAAGTGCTTTTTTCGCAAATCAATGGCACTTTATTATGCACTTAGCCACCCCGAGCACATGTAGCAATGTTTACAATCTGCATTTGTCGAATGTGTACAAATAGGCACCTAGGAATGCAGCTATACGAGTGCGTCAGTCAATCCTACTGCACCCAACTTCAAAGCAACAAATAACAAGACACTTTTTTCTCTTCCATTCATTTCCTTGATAAGGTAGAGTTACATAACACGAGCTGTGTGTAAAAAGAGCTCCACGATAATCATCACAAAAGCCACATTTCTTTATAACCACGCGTGGTTTTAATGCGCCATTGTCATTTGACATTTACTACAGGTATTTATCCATGCTGAAGAGTTTCGTCAAATGTGCGTAATTGATTTGATGAGTACTTAATTGTGTTTCATTTTCGTTTTGAATCTCTGAAACAAATGTTTTTGTTAATCGAAACAACAAGAAAACTATAATAAAACCAAAAACAAAACAAAACGTAAGTGCGTTGTGCTAAAAAAAAATAGGTCCAGATGGACCTGAGCTCATCTGACATTATCATAAACTAAGGCAACAAATAGGTTACAATATTACATGGATACAAAGATCAAATCCCAAATAAGTGACCTATGAAAAACACAAATATGGCTGCCAAACTGCAAATATATGTGGTATCAATATTATTTATACAGGAGATAAAGAGGGTATATAGATGCATAGGGCTGCCAAATATGAAGTTTGTATCATCAATTGCATGTCCAGGAGAAAGGTTCAAAGAAAAAAACAAATATGGCTACCATTTTGAGAATAATGGTCACAGCAACATAATTTTTGCTAGGCTTTGAGATAGGACATAGGTGCATATGTGTGTAAGCTATGAAGTCTCTATGATCAATAGTGTGCTCAGGGTAGCTGTGCACGGACAATTACGAAAACAATGCCGATGACGACAACAACAACAGACAACGGACAATTCTTGATTCTATAGGCTCTTTGGCAATTATGCCAAATGAACCAAAACCTCAGTGATTGGAAAGCGTGCATCAAAATCCGTTAAGTTCGTGCATGCTACGCTACATGTACACCAAAACATTATTTACGATTAGGTACACTTAACGACATAATGGGTTTTGTACTGTGTTGTTTTGTCCGTACCTTTTGCTAATACATACTCGTCCAAATTCCTTTTCTTCATTCTCTACGTTTTTCAGTGAATTTCACATCTCGAAATTCTAGGTCGAGTCTATATAGTCTCTACATAATACATGTACACTGTGGCAGTAATACATGTTCTGAACAACAAACCTTCAAGGTTTCAAAGTACGCCACTAGATACATTCTGAGATGTGACGATTTAACAGTATTTCGCTGGTTTGAACTGCATGCAAAATTAAAGTCCGATAAACATCTTTCCACAAAATTTCCTTTATATTCAATGGCACAACATGATCATCAGACTCTATCCAACTAGAGGATGCAGTTACCATGGCTGTGGATTGCTGTAGCAAATGAACCAATATTCTTTTAGTATGCTCATACACTGTTCACAACCACATTCCGTCAATTGCAAAAATTAAGGAGAAATAACTGGTGCAATAATAATGTCCTACTTTGACAAAAATAGCCGAAAATTAACTCAATAAAACTATTTTCTCGACTTGATTAAAACTGTTTTCTCAGTCAATACGAAACAGGGATCTTGCTTTCAGTGGCAGGCCAAGCTTTACCATGCAAATCAACTAAGGGAGAGCAATACAGTTTTCGTTATGGTTAACACCAGATGGCGTGGTGTGTCGGTACATAATATCGTCACAAAGAACCTCTGCCTTACCAACTGGCAAGTCAATACACATGCCAGTCAATATTGTAATGCCACCAGTTTTATAACTTATTTTTACCGCTTTTCCGCTAAAGCGACATTTAAATTGGGACCCAAGTGGTGGACTAGGAATGTCTGGCTGTATTTCTCAAGTAAAATTTCTTAAGCTTATCCCAGATTTCTCAAATTGTGATAAATGTTTAATGAGGCCAACAGAACTGAAGGTTGACCTAGCACACAGTGCCGAGAGCTGTTGATAGGCTTTGCTATAGCGGCAAAGCAAATGCTATGGAAAACTGCTGGCAAATGCCTGGCCCAGTTTACCTGAACATAGAGCTTCTGTATAACTCGAACCTTGGTCACAACGCACCAACCTTATGTGCTTTTATTCAAGCCATTTTGTCACATTTTAAACTCCAAACGTTTTGCAATCTTTTTGCTAATAAAACGAGTGGATTGTAAGCGATCCGTGTGTTTGAAAATGAATGAAATTGCCCACAATATTGTAGCTATCGATTTTCTGGATACAACTGTAAATATCGCAATTATTACATGGCAAGATGCCAATTTTTCATCTTTGCATCAAAACTAAAGTACAAATTGGCTTTCTTTGATCTCAGTAACTGAATTAAACTTATTAACAGAATTTTGTGGACAATAAACAAGGAAATTGATATCTAGTATTCTGGATTTGTAAACAGATAACAACTGCGCATATTCATCCCAACTTCCTTTTTCACGCTTGAAAATCTCCACCATATTTGTGGAAACAGAAACTGTATGTTTCGTCAAACACACAGAACGTTTAGAGCTACAAATATTTACTATTTTAATATTAATAAATGAACTATTTCAGAGTCGGAATAAATTATTCTAACCGAGTCATGTGATCATCAACATGATCATGGTACATGTACATTTTACTTCAATGTTCAACTACAACTGGTACATTTTTAGAATCACTTGCAATTTCAGTTTAAATGTATTATTAATCCGCTCCATACGGTTATCGTAACTGAGGAAAATCTGGCATTGTTGTATATTTACGGACACCTCGATATGTATTGATAAATTTAATATTCTGAGGCCCAGAATGCAATGCACTGTGCTGCTTGCTGAAGAAGAGTGCGACCAAAACGGGAATACACTTTCACTTCTTTCACTTCAATTTTCCTATAATTCGAGATAACTACAAATAACCTATTTTCAACGACTCCTGGACTGTCCGACCACCTACATTTTGAAACCACTAACACTGAACTTTTGCTTTAAATTTGAATTTCTAAAGGAAAAACGTGTTTCCAATGATGCCTCTTTCAATATCTACCGAACAATAGTATCGTTGAAGTCGGGGCCAATTAAACTGACACAAATAATCATTAAGTGTCGTCCAAGACAGGATGTCGCTTAAGACAGGCTGCGCTGTAAACAAAATGCATCTCCACTCTAATCCGTGACTATCTCTTACTTACTACAATAGAACCTGATTTAAAAAGCCGCTGCATTGTGCAGTCACCTGGCATTTACAGCCAATATGCATTTTTTTTCAAATATTTTCCTATTGATAAATCATTAAAATTATCACTTTTTGTAAGACCACCTGTCATTTACGGCTAATTTACATTATTGCCCTGAAAGCAGGTTCTGCTATAGTTGCACGACCAATTTATGTTAAAAAAATTAATGATCTTCAGGATAAGTTGTAGTTTCAGAGAAGATGATCGCAGATTCCCATGCTAATGCCACTGAAAGAAACCACAGTAGGATCAGTTTTGGGCGGCACTTTTTTATACTGGATTCTTGCCTTTTACGGCATTTTATTCCTAAGATTTAGGGAGCCCTTCAAACAGGTTCTACTACATATGGATTTCACGTCAAGTATATCCACTTTAGAAAGAATTTCGCTCACGGATCAACCAGATCTTCTGTGCTGATCCTACAGATAAACCTGTGTTTCGTGACACCTCAGTTTTGAGACCACCTGCCTTATATGATATACATGTACGATATTTTCCATTCAAATGCACCCGACTTTTAAGACCACCTGGTCTTAAAAACCACAAATATTGGGCCCACATGTCCGTTCAACGTGTGGTCGCAACTGACATCTGTAAACAGTGCTGTGGAGTGTTAAGACTGAAAATCTGGAATGCTTGATATTTTTTGTTTTATGCGGTAACAATTTCTCTTTTGAATATCATAATGCAGTAACGTTCTTGTACGCGCGCCACACACAACCAAGTAGAACTATCATTTAATTTAGGAGCACACTTACTGTGACACTCATTCTTTCAGACCAGATGATTCACAAAATACATTTTTCAACGTTGTATGTCCAATAACGTTAGAATGTCCTGGCCTGCGCGTCTCTTACTGGAAGGGCAAATTCAGACACAAGACTTACAACGACAAGGAGAACGAAGATAGGTTAGTTACTGCCTGTAAACGAAAAAAAGCAGTATGATCTGCAAAACAGAATGTTGAGGACGTCTGAAAGGAAAACCCACAAGGTCAAGGTCAGCTGTCGTCTTGACTCTTGAGCCATTTCACACAAACCTGTGCACTGATTAGCATTCCTAGAAATTTGATATCTAGACAAGCCCATTGCTAGCATCTCAGTTTGGAAGTTCATAGTGACTTCAAATTAATATTGCCATGAGGTTTCTAGGCTCTACGAGTGTTCCCATGTCCTCACTGCATTAGACGGCCACCTGACTCTAGCGATATACCATATTTCAAATAAGGTCATAGTGACCTAATTCTGTTGGTGCTTCACATTCAACAATACGTTTTGTTTGCGCCCGACACCATGCGTACAGTGAAACCTGTCACTTACGACCATCCTTTGGTAATATTACTCAGGACTGTAAAAATAGGTTCAGCAAAGTGGAATATGTGGTTTTGGTTCTGTAATGATCTGGTCACAACCCGCAAGTGTTCGTGCATAGGTAAAAGACGAGGTTTACTGTTTCACTGTATTGTGTCAAATCATTAGATGGAAATCTAGTTTTGTGAGCAGCCTGCCGATACAGGCTTCTTGAGGGTCCACAGGGCCCGAGCTCATTTGGTACAGTAGACATTCCTTTTGACGGCCATCCTATTTTTGAGGAGAGAAATGGTCGTCAATTTGGTGCTGGTCTTGCAATTGACGTTTTTTTTCTGTGTAATTTAAATTATTTTGCTATAATTTAAGTCTGGTAGTGCAAACAGAAAGTGGTCGTACAAAAGAAAATCGTATCAGACTAAGAACACTGGGCACTGCAATGACTTAACCATATGTATTTAAAGATGCACATAAAAATGGTAAAAATGGTCACCGAATCTGAGATAATATGAACTAGAGATTTAATTTCTGCAGCATTTAAAGGTGAATTATGAATGTAATATTGTTGCGTTTGAACAAAATTCATCTGATTTGTTAAAAATACAAACATGGCTGCCAATTTGAAAATGTAGGTCAGTGAGCCATCAGCCTTTTAGGATGCATGTACTTTAAACCTGAGGCCCCACGTGAAAAGACGACGGCTGGCAGAATGAAAGCGAACGACAGACATATGTGTACACTCGTCCCCGGATATATCGATATTTTTGGCGTGGGAAAAAATATCGATATAAGCGGAATCGATATAAGCCGGGAAAATTGGTCTAAATATCGATATATATGATTTCACCCTTAACTTTGCCCGAACTATTGAATCTTATCAATTTCATCTCAATAAATAAAACAATGGATTTGTTTGTAAATTATTATAAAATCGGCTGGCTGACTTGACAGATATGAGCCTGGATCAGCCATGGCCAATTTATGTTAAAAACAAAGACAAGCTGATTTCAGGGGCAGATCCAGGATTTCCCGGGGGGGCACCTGGCCCTTGGGGGGGGGGGCATGCACTGGCAGCACCCCGTAGATCCACCAATGCATTTTAAACAAATCAGCCAAATATCAGCCAGCAGATTTCACAAAACGAGCCTAAATCGGCCGGCCCATTTTAAACAAATTGGCCAAATATCTGCCAGCCCATTTCATTGGCGGATCCAGGATTTCCCGTACGGGGGAAGGGGGATGCCCAGCCCATAGGGGGGGCACACACCTCCTGTGCCCCCCCTAGATCCACCAATGCATTTTAAACAAATCAGCCAAATATCAGCCAGCAGATTTCACAAAATGAGCCTAAATCGGCCGGCCCATTTTAAACAAATCGGCCAGATATCAGCCGTTTGATGTTGAGATTAGACTCAAAATGTGTTAAATACAGTTACAGTTACAGTTACAATAGCTTGTTTTTGTTTGA
>JBCAUI010503717.1:0-13115 GCA_038406195.1 Haplosyllis anthogorgicola | reverse complement strand
AAAGGACGACAAATGTGAATGTCTTCACTACGCTTAAGTACGGGTAGATACATGCACAAACAGTCTTTATTACTCTGGGTAAGAAGGATGGGTCCACTTTACTATGACTCGATATTTCAAGAACGAGTCCGGCCTACTCCGGTATTAGCAGTAAAGGGTTAACCTATTTCACCTAATAATGTAAGGGTGTGTAGATTATTGTTTGATGTTAGATCTAACATGATGTATGTTTAATGATGCACCTGACAACTGGGGTCACAGGCTTCGGTATAACCAGAAGTTTGTTAATTCGAGATGCCACACAATAGATCCCCGACAAAAGATCCAGTTGTAAAATGCCTGAATCAAACCCAGCTCCATCTAAAACAGTGGCAAGTGTTGATTTAGCAATCGGTTTCAAGCTGCGAAAGGTTACCACCAAAATTAAAGTAGCTAATTCTTAAATGTTCTTCTTTCAGATGAGGAACGTCGAGGAAGACGAGGTGTACGAGTTCCGTGTTGCTGCAGTAAACAAGGCGGGTGAAGGACCCTTCTCACAGGGATCCAACCCGGTTAAAGCAGCCGAACCTCTCGGTAAGCATCATAATTTGAAAAAAAATACATAACAGAACAGCTATTGAAGATCAAAGGTACAACAAACAAAACAGCATTTTTTTATATTCAAGTGCTAGATGCTTGCATTGTATGTATAATGTCCAAGGAACCTTTGCATATCATCCAAAAATGTAAACTTACTGATATCATAAAAATTTTGTTTCAGTTGGAGCCAAACCTAAACTGAGAACACCTATCAGATCTCAAATGGTGGAATCGCCTCAGGACGCGGTCTTTGAGTGCGAATTTGACCTTGGTGAACCACCATCCACCGTCACGTGGTACAAGGATAACAAGGAAATCCGTGCCGGTAGGAAATATGACGTCACATTAAGACGCGGTATTGCGTCACTTGTAGTCCACGGTACTGAGAACCTGGACGCTGGAAAATACAGGGCTGAGGCTAGCAACAAGATGGGACGAGTGGACACAGAAGATACACTCACTGTACTCAGTAAGTTAATGAATTATCTAACTGTCATGAATACCTTGAAGATGGCTACATATTTGGGATCACTGTACCGAGTGAAAGTGCCTGCCATTCTTGACTTAATGCTACACCATTACTGATAAGATTACCATGGCATAAACAGACCATTTTTTGTTTACTAGGTGCACCCAGAATCGAGGTTGATGCACGTTACAGAGGCACAATCCAGACCAAGGGAGGCATGTCACTCATCCTCCAAGCCAATATGTCTGGCACACCACACCCAACTGCGACCTGGTACTTCAACGACAAACCCATTGTACCATCAGCCACCACAACCATCGGGTCGGCTCCCACCTACACCACTCTGACCGTTGGCAACTCCAGTAAGGTGAACGAAGGACGTTACAGAGTGGTTGCGGAGAACAAGGTCGGAACAGACCAGACAGAATTTATTGTTGGAATAAAAGGTATGCATGTCTAAATTATTTATATAAATATAAACATAAAATATAGCTTCAATACCATTTAAACATGTGAAGTTTAAGATCTCAGTATATTCTTTTTTAAAGGAATATGACACGTACTTTTCACTTCAGATAAACCATCGGCACCAAAGAACCTTCACATTACCGATCAACACAAGAACTACGTCGGTATCGCATGGGACGAGCCTGCATCCGACGGGGGTGCCCCCATCAGCGGCTACGTCGTGGAGAAGCGTGACGCCAGTCGTAACGTCTGGACGGGCGTGGCTGAACTTGACGCATACACTCACAAATTCAAGGCAACTAACCTCATTGAAGGCAACGACTACCTCTTCCGTGTTGCAGCTAAGAACGCAATTGGCGTGGGTAACTTCGCCCAGACAGAGGATGCTATCAGGGCCAAGCTTCCATTTGGAACTCCTGGAGCTCCCCAACACGTGGAAATGGACAATCTCACCAAGAATGCTGTGACCATCGCCTGGGATAAACCTGACTTCGACGGCGGGTCACCCATCACTGGATACTATGTAGAGCGTAGACAAGCCTACAGTAACCGCTGGGTCAAGGTAAACAAGACCCCGACACGTGACCACATGTTCAAGATCACCGACCTGCTCGAGGATGAAGAGTATGAGTTCCGCATTGTCGCCGAGAACGAAGCTGGAATCGGCAAACCATCCGAAACCACTGGAACATTCACGGCTCGCGACCCATACACCAAACCGGGCAAACCAGGCAGACCCGAGGTGGTGATTGAAGCGGATACCGCTGCATTGAGCTGGTCCGCACCCACTGACGACGGGCGTAGTAAAATCACTAACTACATCGTAGAAGCAAAGGCCAATGGAGACGTACGCTGGAAGGTTGCCAATGGAGGCGATAAGGTGCGTTGGTTTATAACGTAACGTTTATTTCACGTAAGCTGTACGTCCACGAGATGCAAATCTAATCCAATCCCAATTATTCCTCTCCATAATACATGTACACACAAAATGTAATATTAGATTGAGATAATCTATTTTATAAACTTAATAATCAATAGAATTTACGATAAAAAGATCAATTTTAAATCATGTGAAAGAATCCATGATGGAAATGTTGTTTTTTTGATTTCCTTCAATTTTGTGGAATTACAATTTACTAAAATATCTTGAAGATTAAAACGTCTAAAGCATGGGTAGAAAGCGTTGGTGATTACTATGTATTTGCGTTTCATAGGTGAAGGGAACAACATTCACAGCCAGAGGGTTACAACCAGACATCGGTTACGAGTTCCGTGTGACAGCTGAGAACAAGGCTGGAACCGGAGCTCCGTCGTCACCATCGTCTCCCATCAAATACGAGGAACAAATCCAGTTCATCCGAGATCTATCGGACGTCAAGGTATGTATACTATAAACTTTTATCAAGCATTTTGTTGACCGCATACATGTTCCGATTTTCAATACTTTGTTAGTGATCTAGGCTGGTGAGATACTCGCGGAAACTGTAGATACGAACACATGGCACCTTTAAATATAATGACATTTGTTATTTTCTTTCAGATTACAAGGTTACCAAACAATGCCACCTTTGAGTGTGAAGTCAGCAAACCACACATGCAAGTACAATGGTACAAGGAGGAGCAACCTATCAGAAAGGGACACAAATACGACATCATGAGTCAAGGCAAGATCCACCGTCTTGACGTCAAGGATGTCGACGGAAAGGACGAAGGAGAATACTCTATCATCGCCAAGAATAACCGATCTAGAGCTAATCTGCTTGTACAAGGTAAAGATGAAAAACTAACATGGCAAAAGATTCAAAATTAGCTTTCCAATGTACAATTCAGGGTACAATCACTTTGAGAGAACCAGGACGATTATTTCGTTTGTCTACACACAATTCGTTAAAGCAGGCATGTTATTTCACCATATTTATATATCAAGATAGAACTATGTAGCTTATTATATTTTAGACACATATATTGATACTAAAGTATAAAATTTGGTCACACATTCTTTTACAGCACCACCTGCCTTCTCTACCGAGGCTCATAGAGATGAAATCGTAATCAAAGAGGGTGAATCCGTAATCCACGAAGTTCCCTTCTGTGGAAACCCGCAACCTAAAGTGGAATGGGACTACAACAGAGTATGTTCTACTTTTACTCGCCTTCTAACTGATAATAGTTCAACTTTTTTTCATTTTTACCAAATTTGTTATACGACTGCAGGTCGTATGTACAGTACTGAAAAACATGATCCATTATACCAATTACAATAAAACTTAGCCTTCATTATTTTGTATTTAACAGGGCTCAATCCCAATGAACAGGCGATTCAATGTTGACGTCATCTACAACATGACGTCACTCACCATTGCCCGTGCCGAGGTAAAAGATTCCGGAACTTACAACCTAAAATTGTCCAACCAATATGGCCAGGCCACTCTCAGTACCAAACTGACTGTTATTGGTAAGTACAGCATAACAATTTAACCCTTTGATCTGTTTTTTGAATCCACTACATAAAGGTAACTGCACACCCAACCCACTAATGTACAAGAAAATTTGAACAAGATTGATTGATTCAAATATTAAGGTTTCATGCTTGGCGTTACAGTAACTTCAATAACGTGTGTGTTGGAAAATTATCTTTATCTTTATGACCATTAATAAAACTATACAACTGTTAATTGATCATTCTTAATGTGTTCTATCCCTTGGTATCAAATTCTTCTTGAAATTTGATACTAAACAACGCATGGTCATGTTGCGTTTTCCTTTCCAAATTGTTTATTACACATTTGGAATATTTAATAACTCAGTTTGACATTGTTGAAATGAAACATTTTTCCGAGTTGTTTACTGCATGCAAGTAACTTCTGTTGCAATAATGAGTCTGACTGTGAGATATACATCAATAACCCCGACGAGTAGGTCATTTGCCTGTGATTAAAAATGTGAATTACTACAGTATGATCGGAAATATCCATGATATTTATCATTTTACGGTCTGTATGAGGCAAAACACAACATGGCCAAAGATTCACGTCAAAACTTTTACGTCCTACGAATTACGTATTCATATTTACTAATGCTGTCCATATTTTAATTTAATACAAGGTCGCCCAAGTGCACCCAATAACCTTGAGGTCAGCAAGGTAACAGAGAACGCAGTGACCTTGAGATGGGACCGTCCCGATACAGACGGAGGAGCCCGAATCAAGGGATACGTCATAGAGAAGAGAGACCCACACAGACACGCCTACACTCAAGTCGGAACATCCATGTCTACAGATTTCACCGTAAGTTCTGCTCCGTTTGTACATGTCAAACAGTTGAAACAATAGGAGATGCTGTGTTAGTCACTAAATACTAAATACTATCCAAAAGCCTGTTAATGTTCCTGACAGATTCATTCTTGATAGATTCATTCTTGAGTACTCTATATCATTTCATAGAACTTTATTTACATTTAAAAGTGTAATTTCAATGTCACCCATTGTTTCCTAAGGTTGGTCGTCTCACGGAAGGCAACCAGTACGTGTTCCGAGTGTCGGCTGAGAATGAGGTTGGAATCGGTGAACCAGCTGAGCTATCACAAAGCATCACCACGAAGAGCCCGTTCGGTAAGAATCAGATCCGTGCTATTCAATCCTTATTATGTCAATACGGTTATGTTTGAGTTTGAGTTCGGCAACAAATGAATAGAATCGATTTCTTTTTAGATCTAAATACCATTTGAAAACTGAGTTCCTTGATCATGATCCTGAAAACTTAAATTCAAACTCACAACATTTAAATGCTCTTCCTTTCCTGTGTTTTAAAATAACAATAGTCCGAGTTTTTAGTTGTAGTAAATACAAGTATATAGTTTTGTGTTGTGACTCATGTCGGATATTTACTGTTTTTCAGTCCATCGGAAAGGTAAAAATACACTTATGTACAACAATTATACACGAAGTGTGTTTTACATTGTCTATCAAGGATTTTCATTTCAAAACGCAATGCACAAATAGCTTATTCTCAATAAATTCATGAAAATTATTCTGCAGAATTTAACATTGTGTGTTTAGCACTTTTCCAAAATTCTTGATAGATACATACATTTGTAATACAATGCCATCTTTTTTCAGGCAAAACTATTAAATAGAGGTCTCTACTTTTTAGGCTTCGGCTTTTGAATTTTCTTTTTTTTCTTGTAATATTTTATGCTACAAAATTTTCTTGTAATTCTTCAATTGCGGACAGGTTTATTGATCGAGCATTACAAATATGTTCAGTCTTACCATGTTTTGTAGCATAACATCTGTACATAACAGATTATTACTCAATGTTTACAGTTGTACCTGGTGCACCAACTGCACCAATCATCAGTGACATCTTCAGCAACCGGTGCAAGCTGTCATGGCAACCACCTACACAGGACGGCGGTTCTAAAGTAACCGGCTACCATATTGAGCGTCGCAGCAAAACTTCTCCAAGATGGGTGTTTGTCAACAAGGTAAATGCAAAAACGTTTCCTGCTTTTGTTATCATCCAATTTTTATGATCATCTAAAGAACAGATTCGTATTCCATAAATATATTAACCCTTGCCATGTTTATCTGAGGAAATCCGTTTTGAACTCAAGTTCAACGGATATAGGGTCGCATAATTCTACAGGGACACGGCCAGAAAACAGTTCTGTTTATTTCTCACCAGATGAAAGCTACAACCACCATTCAAAACCGATTTACATTTGTATTAATAATCTGCACTTTATTTATGCTCACTAGTACCCGGTAAAGGAGACGACATTCCAGTGCACAGATCTGTACGACGACACAGAGTACGAGTTCAGGGTATCAGCAGAAAACAAGGTCGGCAGTGGACCTCCAAGCGCACCAAGCCAGCCATTCATCGCTAGAGACCCATGGAGTAAGTTCTTGCATCGGTCTGGTTAAACACTAGTTGGCTTTAAGATTTGTTGGGAGAAATTATTCGAAGGGCTTATTGAATACGGCATGTATTGTTTGTTCAATAATGTAAGAGGCGTTGTCCAAATTCATGACAAACAACATATTTTCAACATGCAGACGATTAACAAAGTTACGTATTCGACTAGACAGTAAGCTTAAGCATCTAAAAAAACACTGTTTTAGACATGGTAACAGTATTTTTCCGAAATGACGTGATACTTCAAAAATTAAGATTGTTTAAACACGAAATTGTCTTTTTAGCTGTACCCAATGCACCTATGAACCCACAAGTCAAGGACGTAGAAAGACGGGCTGTGACCCTCAAGTGGTTCCCGCCCGCCAAGGACGGAGGAAGCCCCGTAACCGGCTACATCATCGAGTACCGTGTCTCCGGCATGTTCCGCTGGGACGTCGCAAACCACGGAGAACCCGTCGTAGACCAAAGGTACACCGTCAGGAACCTCAAGGACGGCGAGAGCTATGAGTTCCGTATCGCTGCAGTCAACAAGGCAGGACATGGTGCCTTCGCTCCCATTGATATGGTTGTAGCTGTCAAGGAACCAGTCGGTAAGTTTCAAATCAATCAAATTTATGAATTATCCAACACGTCCAGAAGTATCACTTGTATTCCAAGTCAAAATGTCAAGAACAGAAAGAAAATCACACTGTACCATTGATGCAAATAACAGTACAGTGGACTGTTTTATTGTGTAACACCACAGACTTCATCGCTTTCACCTTCTCTTACGATCTTAAATACGTTATTTCTACCACAGTTGGAGACCCACCACGCATTTTGAGTAACGTAAGCGATCTGACGGTGACCGCACCCGAAACAGCCACTCTGGACTGCGCCATCAAACCAGGCATGAAGAACTTCGAAGTTCACTGGTTCAAGGAGAACAAAGAGGTTTACCGTGGCCGCAAGTACGAGATGCTCTTCTGGGACAACAGGGCCTCATTGGTCATCAAGGACACAGAACCATCTGATTCTGCCAAGTACAGATGTGAACTGTCCACACCACTGGGCAGAGTCGAGTCTGTTGGCTCTCTCATTGTATACAGTGAGTGTTTTCCTTTTTCCTTTCAGTTCTTAGACAAAAATGGCAATTGTGTAAATGGAACCAGGCTGTAGCATCTTCAACATTACCAAAATTATTACGATTGACTGGATTCGTTTTTAATAATCACAAAACCAAAGTGAGAAATGTACAAAGTGTTTTCTGCATAATGAAACATCTGTTTCATTTCCAAAGCAAGTGTAAATGTAGAGCACAACTTAAATTTACGCATAAACTCTTTTTTCTTTCAGGCAAACCCAAGCTCGAGTACGACGGCAAATTCCGCGTACCCCAACAACTGAAGGCAGGAATGAGCATGATCATACCTGTTGACTTCACCGGCAATCCGGCGCCTTCCGCCACCTGGTCGTTCAGAGGCGCACCACTGGCGCACTCTAGTAAATACCAGATAGATACTAGCGAGTACAACACGACGCTAACCGTAAGAGACACCGAGATAGACGACTCAGGAACGTACACAGTATCCGTTATGAACAGGGCTGGAACTG
This sequence comes from Haplosyllis anthogorgicola, assembly GCA_038406195.1. Classification (NCBI taxonomy): domain Eukaryota; kingdom Metazoa; phylum Annelida; class Polychaeta; order Phyllodocida; family Syllidae; genus Haplosyllis; species Haplosyllis anthogorgicola. The sequence continues at coordinate 5,086 of JBCAUI010503717.1, read as the reverse complement.
CAAATGCCAGCTTTGACATCAGCTTCAAAGGTATATATACAACTTATTAGTATTGAAAATATTCATGCATCAACAAGAGTACCTCAATCCAGAGATGTGTGTCTTTTGTTCGTCCATTAGTCATGTTTCAATGCTTTACGCCTTCCTTGAAAGGCTAACGACATACCTATGTAGGGATATATTTTTAAAACAACGGATTCGAATTCTTAGTTTAAAGATTCAGCCATAACCTACAGACCACGATGGATGGTATGACAGTCATTATAAAACACTATGTTTGGTTTAAACAGGTAAACCAGGGGTACCCAGGCACCTTGAGGCCGTCTCCACCAGCAACGACTCGGTGCAGCTCGTCTGGGACGCACCGACCTCCGAGGGAGGAGCGCCAATCACAAACTACGTCATCGAGAAGCGTGACGCTCATCACCGCAGCACGTGGAGCGGTGTGGGTACAACCGAGAGAACCACGTTTACTGCCAGTAAGAAATTACGTTCAGTAAAGTGAAAGTTCATACTGTAATATTTAGTAGTTGATTCAAAATGCTAGTGTTACCATTGAAAAGCCCTAAAAAGTCATATTCAACATGTTCCACTTATAACTGTCTAAGAGTGGAACACTTAATATCAGGTGTAAACTTGTAACCAACAGTGCACTTGTTTATATAATCAAAGTTTCCTCTTTTCCAGGTAAGCTGTACGAAGGAAATGAGTACTACTTCCGTGTAGCGGCTGAGAACGCTGTTGGTATCAGTGACTTCGTGGAACTGACCACATCAGTTGTTACCAAACCACCATTCAGTAAGTGTACACTATATTCCCTGTACTTTAGTGTAATAAGTGCACTAGAAGAAAGGGATCAACATTGCGCAAACTTTCGTTGCAGAAACTCACAGTCAGAATTATTCATTTAACAATATTCTTAAATGACATAATATTTTGTTTTCCAGCTACACCATCAGAGCCCAGAAACGTGATGGTAGATCACATTGACAAATCAGGTATCAGTCTCAGCTGGGACGCACCACGTAACGACGGAGGTTCCAAGATCCAAGGCTACATCATCGAGAAGCGCACACCATTCAGCCCACGCTGGACCCGTATCAACAGACAACCGATCCGCGGTACAGACTCCCGAGTAACAGACCTGTACAAGGGAGACGAGTATGAGTTCCGGGTTGTAGCAGTCAACGAGGCTGGAATGGGTAAACCATCGGATATGACTCCACCAATTGCTATCAAGGACCCATATGGTAATTACTCCCAAGTTTAAATGATTTAATCTAAACTAAAACATCACTTATTAGCAGTCAAGCTTTTTACAACATGATTCTTCTGTGTTTAACTTAACGCGGAATAAAGAGAATGAAATTAAATGATTATTGAAATTGGAGGCAAAATGACTAGAACGATTTGGTATTGCCTTTTGTCAAGAGGACCTACAAAGACTACCATTTGTGATAATTAAAGACACAAAAAGCACAAGTGGCAAAGGCTTTGTTTAGCTGGTGCACTAAATGTATTGTAACTAATCCTTGAATTGTGTTTGGTACTCACTCAATCATACAACTGTAATTTTCAGACGTGCCCGGCGAGCCAGGAACACCGCAGATCATCTCCATCGATCACGGCATGGCGACCCTGCGCTGGACGGCTCCTCGCAGCGACGGCGGTAGTCCGATCACCAACTACAAGGTTGAGATGCGAACTGCCGGTGCCTACCGCTGGGAGCTTGTCAACATCGCAGAGACCATCAGGGACACGCAACACACTATCACGGTCAGTAAACAGGAACCAAAGATTTCTCGTTTCTTTTCCTTGTAATATCCTACCAAAAACAAACGATTTAGCATTGACAAAACTTTTGGCTCACACATAAAAGAAACTATGTATATTTAACATTGGCAAAAAGTGAATAGATTTTTTGCTCAATTGTCATAAAAATAAGGGATTCAGCCATTGGATGTGGACCAACCCATCTATTTATGTGAATATCAATACGTGTGCAAGTGATTTATACGAGTACATATCATCGTTACAGGGCCTGAAAGAAGGCACAGACTACGAATTCCGAGTATCAGCTGAGAACAAGGCTGGCATTGGAAGACCATCACAAGCATCTAAATCTGCCAAATATGGTATGTTAATGCCTTACTTTTTGTACTTATTCTACGATCTTTAGAACTGTCACAACTGTGTTGGGTAATTAGATGTAACTGGAAAAAAATAGTTAATTTGGAATCATTCTCCAGTACAATAGTTCATACATAGCAGCAAAAGGTCCCGGCTATAAACGATTTTGCTTAGAATGTGACGTGCATATTTCATTGCATGATTCAATTTTACATTGCAGTTGAGAAAGTCGACTTTGTGCGGCCTCTCCAGGACCACAGGGCCACCCGGCTGGGCGAGGACTTCACCTTCGAGGTGGAACTCTCCCGGGATCACGGGCGCGCTCAGTGGCTCAGAGACGGGATGGAAATCCGTTCCGACAGGAAATACAACATCTGGAACGAAGCCGCACACCACAAACTCACCATTAGAGAAGTGGATGACAGAGATGCCGGAGATTACGCTATACTCGTTAAGGGTCACAGATCCGCAGCAAGGTAACATTAATCTTATTTTGCATGCATTTAATTTTAATTTTTTGAATGAGTTTCACCAAAGTAAAGACAGGGACACACATGGGAGTGTTCTCATGCTCAGAGCAGTATCCAATATCATACAAAAGAAACGAAGGCACAGTATTTTCAAAAAAATAATTTACCTTTTTGCTCACATGATTGCCTTTGCAATATCTGTACACTCCTCATCGAAGGAAAAAATGGTTATCAAAAACATTTACACTATATAGATCTACTATCTTTAACAAGACAAAACCTTTTGTGATGTTTCATAACCAGACTGTGTCACTATATTTAATGTCTTCACAACACTACATTGTCTATCAAATACAGACTGAATGTGGAAGCGATGCCCAAGTTCACGCGTGAGGATCTCTTCTCTGACGCACTGGTACTACGCGCGGGACAATCAGCCGCCGTAGAGGTACCATTCTGTGCGGCACCACAACCACGAGTCCGCTGGAGCCTCGAGGGCCTCACTCTACACGAGTCACGCCGTGTCCAACTGGACACGGTCTACAACATGACATCACTGACGATCACCAAGGCGCAGAAAGCCGATGCTGGAATGTACAGTCTACATCTGGACAATCCCTTCGGATCTGCACGCCTAGATGTCAAGGTCGTCGTTCTTGGTAAGTAATAAAATATAATTTCAATTGTTACCCTTTTGCTTTGCATCCAAGCACTTTATATAAAAATTACAAGTTTGCAATTTAGCACTTGAGACAATTTAATCTCCCTACACATAAAAGTGGGGAACTGTTTACACTTAATTACATATCGTATATTGCCAAAATAATGCGCATGCACATACGACCAAATTTTGTGGGTGGGCGTCATTTAAATACCAATGTTTTGGAGCTGCTTGACAGCAATGAATTTGTGGTGTGTCAATGCTGATATATAATATGTTGGTCTGGGAAGGTAATATACCAAAATTTCACCCTTTAAGCATGATAGTTTGCAAAGAATATGAAATGTGAGGCAGAAAAAAATACTTTTATGTAGGATAAACAATATTTTCTGTAATTTTTCTCATACCTACTCGGAAAAAGTTTACAATCAATCTCTTGCTATGATGGCAAAAAATTATGTGAATCAGCCCAAAAAAGGAGGTGTGCATTAATTAGGGCATGCGTGTTATTTTGGCAATATACGGTACTTGTGGTAGTATGTATTCATTCGCCAGTTCTACAGCTACCCAACTATCTTTTCTTTTAATTTACGAAGATTTGTTTCATCAAAAGTTATTTACTTTTAATATTTTAGATAAACCAAGTGCACCACGCAATCTCAGGAGTGTACCCGAATCCTCTGATTCAGTGGAACTCTCCTGGACACCACCCGCCGACAACGGTGGATGTGAGATCGTCCGATACATCGTGGAGAAGCGTGAAGCTCTGCGCATGGTGTGGCAGAAGGCTGGAACAACAACCGACCATCACATCTCCATCTCACGCCTGTCCGACAGCGCCCAGTATGTCTTCAGAGTGGCTGCAGAGAACTCAGTGGGAGTCGGAGAATGGGAGGAACTCTCCAAATCCATCTCCGCCAAGAGCTTACACACAGTGCCCGCGCCACCCTCACAACCCAGAGCCAGCGAGATCTACCGTGACTCATGCATCCTCAGCTGGAGCGCTCCACCTAGTGATGGAGGAGCACCCATCCTGGGATATCATGTGGAGAGACGTCCAAAGAACGGGCCATACTGGACAAGAGCAAGCAGCTCAAGAATAACAGGTAAAACTAACTAAATAACAAATCATAAAAACAAATAAAGCATTTTACTCTGATACTGGCGCACTGTGTCTGGAATCTTAACAGTTACATTGGATAAATAGAGTAGGACTTAATGGAAATAATTGTGTGATGCCTATGATCACAGTTTATGATTGGGTTAGGCAAAATGTTAAACTTTTAAAATGCTGAGCATGCTCGACCATTCAAAAGCAAAATATGCCTACCTGAGAACGTTTTCATTTTGTGCGATTTGCAATTGTAATTCCAAAATCACTATGCGATATTTTTGTTACAGACACAAGCTACTATGCAGTAGACCTACACGATGGCACGAGCTATGAGTTCCGTGTCTACGCGGAGAACCGTGTTGGCTTCAGCGAACCAAGCAAAATCAGTATGCCAGTTCACGCAAAGGACCCGTGGAACGTACCCGGTCGTCCGGACCGCCCCAAGGTTGGAAAGATGACGAGAAGATCGTGCCTACTGTCCTGGACTCCACCCGATCATGACGGAGGAAACCCGATCAGGAACTACGTCATTGAATACAGAGTGAGTAACATTAACTTGTTTAGGAACCCAAATTGATTTTTGTGGAAGTAGATTGTAATCAGTGAACTGTAATCAGTTCTTTACGATGTTACCGTGTTATGTTCTCGGGTACACTCTCTGGACTCAACAATAAAACTCCAACTATAACGGGTTGTGTTTGTTCTTATTTA
>JBCAUI010503706.1:0-13115 GCA_038406195.1 Haplosyllis anthogorgicola | reverse complement strand
TGTGACCCTTCACTGGTAACGTTTCTGCACACCAGATATTGGTCTAAATCGGCCAATATAGGTGTCATGACTTCTCTACCTTGGCAGACTGGTCTCCAAAGCTGACAATGTCATGTACACCACTGCACATACATTTTAGTTGGTCACAAGTCCATTGCGCATGCGCCTTAATTCAAGGATTTACGGTAATAGCTATTTTATTCTAAACTGATAATTGTTAATGACAAGTTAAACGCGACTACGAGATAATTTGTTCTCGGGTGAATATAACAATTTATAAGTGATGAGTGAATATTACTCTTTTTAGAGTTGTGAAGTTGCGCACCTGAGTTGTTTTCCTCGGGAGTTTTACGGCCTTCCACCTCTTCCTCCATCTGCGCGACCAGGTTATCCACCGGCATCGAGACGGGTCGATACGTCGCCTTCACAGGACTCGGACTAGTTTTACTTTTGGATTCTGCACCAGAGCGCAACTTTTTCAGGCTTCCGGGACGAGTTACATCTATACTGGCGGCCTTGCGCAACTTGACTTCCTGCTTGACTTGCTCTTCTTTCTTATCCTCGGGTTTACTGGCTTCGTGCCAACTTCGACGCCTCACTGAGATGTCCTCAGCCGTCGCCTCATCGAAAGTGTCTCTAGATTCCTGTGAATCCTCAGCATTGTTTGTATTGGCATTAGGTTCTGACTTAGATTGTGACTCATTGGTAGTAGTGGAAATGGAAGCTGCGCCCTGATTGGACGCATTGTCTGTGACTGATGACGCCACATCACTAGAGGAAGTCTTTGATTGGCTACTCTCCTTCGTGACGTCATCATCGTCACCAAGGCGCTCCAGCTCATCCATTGCCTCTTCACTGTACATGTCACGTGTCTCCCCACGTGACTGCGATGACGTCATGCTCTGTGATGACGTAATGCTCTGCACGTCACACATGCTCTCGGCCTGCGACTCGCTCTTTGACGGCTGTGAGTTTTCACTCAGTTCCACCACTGAATCGTCGCTCAGCAGCTTGGGCGTATCGTCCCCCTCAGATCCCTCTTCGTCCTCCGTGGGGCTCGTCGGCTGCATCGGGGAGTTGAGGCCGCTCGGCACGTCCTCAACGTCCAGTAAACTCGTGCTCTGTTTCAGCTCCGGCTTCTTGGGTACCTCTTCTCCAGTTCCTGTCGTAAAATTGAGACAATCTTTTAACATATGATACAAAATCAATGTTGTCAGTCGATTTTACAGAATAGACAATAACTTTTTGTTTCATGCAACTTTAGGTGGCAACCTTTGCAGTCCCTCTAACGCATAAAGAACAATACAAGTATTTCTTGAAAATTAGTACTTTTCATCATACCTGTTTTATTTCCAGCTTTGCGTCCATCTAGCTCAGGAGTATCATCTATGCTCATACTGCGCACACTGGCTGAGTCCTCGGATGAGAGAGTCTGAGAGGACACAGCCTGTGAATCATAACCACTAGATGTCATGCTGGGAGTAAAACTCTTCCCATTGATCTGCGCATCTACAAGACTGTCGTTTGTTGAAGAGTTTGTCATACCTGAAATCCAATCAGACCAAGTATTAAACGGATGCATTAAAAAACATAAAAATGTAAAAACAAACTCAAATATAAAATAGCCTACATGTTTATCATCAGGTTTTATTTCCTTTCATTCTTAATTGACCTGTCTCGGAAGTTAGCGTATTACATAAATATTAATAAAGTATCTGTACAAAATTTATTTTCAGTGTCCAGCACTGCATTTGAAACCAATATGGAAAATACGCTAAGGCCATCAGGGATAAATTAAAACTCAATTTACCGTCATTGTTCCTGTTCTCTGTGCTATTACTGGCGCTGACGTCATCGTGGTTTGTGACGTCATCATTCTGCGGTTGGTAGGATTCGAACTCCTGGAATTCGTCGCTTTCGACGCTGGCAGATCTCTGTTGTTCCGCTGCTGCTGTACCGTTCGCTTGGGGCTGTTCCCCACTGGGCTTCACCGCCGCAGCCTTGTTAGCTTCGTTTAGCTTTGCAAATTCATCTTCGTCGGACTGAAAAACAATGTTGCGTGATCATTCATACGCCGTTTTCAGGTGGCAGCTCAATGAGGTCGTTAAACAAGGAAAATGACAATTTGTTTAAATACATTCAGTCCAAATGCACATCCAACATTACTATGGCAGGTCAGCTGAACAATGGTGTTGAGTATTTCTACACCCTATGCAGTGGTACAAACTTATTGTGCCAGAAAGAAGAGCATTGAGGGTGGGTGAATAGTCTATTCTGTGGAGATTTTCTTTACACTATCTGGATCGATAACTGATTCACTGCACAAGATATGTTCATTACCAGTGACAATTCCACCCATGTTTCTTTTTGGTAATATGCAGCAAGCGAACACATAAAATAAAGAGGCATATGATTTATGTAAGAATATTATATCTGTGAAGGATTTTGTTCTTACGTCCTCATCCTGGTCGAGTAGCGGTTTCGCTTCACGGATGTGTTGCTCCTCCACCAGGGTCTGTAGCGGCTTGGCGAGCTTCGACGGCTGAGGACTCACGCCAGACTTCGGTGAGGCTGCAAATACACAATACATAAATAAATACCGATTGATTAACCCCCAAAATGATACTTAACGGCAGAGCCATTATTGTCTTTTGCAAAACGAAGATATCTTGCAGTAGGTGCTACATCAGTGTATGAAATTAGTGAAAATGTTTTGCTCAGGTAGAAATTGGTACAATTATGGTCGTATGTTGTGCAAATTGATTTAGCTGATTGGGATTGTAAAAATTGTTTTACAGCCTGAAGAAGGTATTTTCTACATTAAATCTCGATGCGAACGGGTTTACTCTTAGGATATTTTGCAAAAGTGGGAATATTGGTAGTTATTCATGAGAAGGCCTGCAAAGTAAGTGAAGTTTTGTTCTGTGCAAGCATCTGCTATTTACAAAGATTGTCAATCTATCAGCTACAATATGTACAATTTAACGGTTTGATTTTCATGCACATACGGTTATTTGTAGCTATCATAAGGTTCCCACCATCTTTATTCAATAAACAGACTGAAAACACATAATTTTGTAATTTACCAAATATTCAAGGTCTTACAGAAAGCATGGCATGGTCACACCACACAACTTTACTCTCAAAATTAAGGCCTCAATTAACTGTGACAGAATCATTTTTGTACGAATAAGATTGTGGAAACCCTGAATTGGGATTTACTTAAACGAATTTCTAAAATGTAATTCAATACAATAGGGCAGACAAACTATTTTTGTTGGGTTTACAAACTCCTATCAACAATATTTAAATCACTTCAGGCAATGATACTCTCTATGATTCCCTCATGCGATAATTTTCAACAGTATTCAATTTTGAACACTATTTTTCAATTAAACAAGAGAATTTTTTTTTTCAGAATATTTTTGCATGCATATGGTACACGTCATAGTCCCTTCTCTGGAACCCATGCACAATCTTTTTTCTTTTTTCCGGAGTCATTATTGTCCTTGTTCTGGATGTTTCAAAAAGTTATTTTTCTTTTGTAAAATCGCATGTGAGTATTTCATATAAGCACTCACAACCATCTTCTTTTATAATTGTCCCCCATTTCATAAATACATATACACACATGAATTGAAATTGTTAGTTTTCAGTTTTCTGAACTTTCGATTCTCGATCTTTCAAATAACGATTAGTGCTAACATTGCGGACACAACATGAAAAGAATCTATACATTTGACAGTGATATGAGGAAGTAAAATATAAAACTAAATGTTACTAACTGAAAATAGAATTGATCAATTTGACACTTTTTGATGTGTGCAATTAATATATTGCTCGAATTATAGTGCATTTCAAGAACCCAAGAGTTTCGGATTCAAGCGGTTATTTTCAGAGACTTAGGAATAACGCCAACTTTTCCATTTAAAATAATAATAAATAAACACTAGATTCTGTATCTTATGGGTTCGTGAAACACACCGGTTTTTTTTCAAAGATAGATGTGCATTGTATAAAAAAGATGAGTCGAAAATCTTAGACGACTCGAAAACATGAGCAAATTAAACGCAACTTCAATCCATTTTACGAAGTAGATCACAGATTTTCATGAATTGATGCCACCCCCCCACCCCCCCTCTGCACATACGTTGTTTTAGTGTTGTAGTCTCTTAACAATTTCAGTTAAAAATAAAATTTCAATATGCAACATGCACTTTAAGTTTATCTTTACATTGGGTATAAATCAAATGTCATAACAAATGTTCAGTGGCCGATTCGTTTAATTTCGCGCTCTTCAGCATGGAAACTTTTTTGACGTAATCGAATATTTTCCGATTCATCGACAATATCAACCAGCCACTGATTACTATAATCTAGGGCAGCAGTCGAATAAAGACTATAATATACTGAAAATAATAATGTTTACAAGACAATATAAAGTAGAGGTGGTACCAGGTATAAGGTAGCGTTCGGTTCCTTTCAGGTATTCACTATTCGAATATCGATTATTGGATAGATTTGCCAAACGAAGCTATTTTTACATAGATTTATACGAAATTATCACAAAGAAAACCAAACAATCTTTTATGCGATTTATTTTGTTTCGATTCCGATTCTACTCGGTACTTGGACCGACCACTACCCAAATGCCTGATACAAAACGTGATATATACGGAGGGGTTTGCTATAGTATGTATAGAAAGGTAGTATGCGTTTGTGACATACGTTTAGTGACCGAGTTATATATGTTAGTTCTCAGGTTGAGGAAAGTTGGACGAGCTGCAAAAATAGTCACAAAAAATGTTCAATTGGCTAGACAAGGTAAAAAACCTGACATGTGCGACCCCTACGAATCTCAGACCCTCCCACTCCCCTCCCAACCTGAGACACGACCTTTGCTGGGTCTGAATTTAAATGGGCTCCAATAAGTGTTCTACAGATGCAATTTAAAAGATATGATGTACCATAGCGCCTGTCCCAAAAAAGGACTTGAATTTGACGATCACCTGTAATACAGATACTTTTTAGCAGTGATACAGATTATGACTACCTGTAACTACCGACCACAATAATCACGAAAGAATGGGTGGTCGTTAACGAAAGGTTCAAATATGCAAGCCTATAATAGAAAATCGTATCTCAGAAACCCTTATTTTTATCTTTTTGTTTCTGTTTGTTGGAACATTGAAGATATTGCAAGGGTTTTTTTTGGTTTTTTGGGTTTTTTTTGGATTTTAAAGTTCCCACTCTACACTATTGAAATAAATTCAGTGACCTTTTTCTTACTTTCAGTGATATGCTCAGAGCAATGGAAATCAAGACATAAAATTATGAAAATTTATAAAACACATTATGTTTAGTTAAACTGCAACATTATCAGTGAGCTTGCAGCTTGCAGCAAGGATGACGTGTCAGAAACCAAAGTTTCTGAAATATCATCATTGCCATTATGTTCTTTACAAGCTTGGATGTGAATTATGAAGAAGTCTACAGAAATTATGGTTCACATTTAATTAAATTCCTATTCTGTAAAATATTGCTCAAACCTGTTGTTGATTATTTTCTATAAAGAAAATTTTACGGTTTTACATGTTTAGATCTTTAGCATTAATGAACCATAATACATGGTGTTATTGACTTCTCCATAACTAATAATTAAAGTTTTTAATACATTTTGTGGTAAAGCATCAGTGTGCGTTTACAACAAGAGAGACAGTGTGTGAGAGAGTGCAGTAGCAATAGTAGTCAGGGAAAATTCAACAACTGTACAACTCAGGGACGCCAGATTTTTGGAACAAAGGGTTACTGGGTAAAGGTACATGAAAGAAATTAAGGGAGTTTTCAAGAATTGAGAGTGGGAGAGGGGGGGGGTGAAAGAGAACTAATACTCAAGAAGGAGTAAACTACATAAATATGGAAAACATAGTCAACTTAAATGGCATCTCTGCATAATAACCTTGGGATATATGTCTTGCAGTCACATTTGCCTTGTAGGAAAATTGGAGCATTCTTAATTAACTTTCTTCAACTGTACATTTTTGCTCCTCGGTTAACCCCCACCCCTCTATAATTCTGAACCCTCCTTTACCTGCATGCACACCTTGTAAGTTACCTGCACAAGGCAAATTTGACTGCATGCAAGCAACAGAATGGGAAATTAACAAAACGAAAATATACTTTCAAAACACGAGTCTTGGACAAAACAGATACATAGTTGGAGCAATGAAATCTTCGTAAGCAAATTTCTTTAAAATTCGATGTTTTCATCGTTTGTGTCTTTTCTTAACGTAATCTTAGAAATCTATCATTGTTCCAAGTTTTCAGCGCCATAACATTTTTGAACGTACACAATTGTTATATGTACAGATAAAAAAAACATATTATACGTCACACAAAAATTTTTAACCTGGGGGAACACTGCGTTGAGGAGTTAAATGAAAGAAGAAAACTAAAATCGGACTGAATTGTACAAACAACACAAAATAATAAGTACCTTTGTCGCACAAGCCTAGGGCCATATCTGAATAGCAAATAACATATAGTAGTGGTAAATCATCAACGTATAGATAGATATGCGTTCAAAAATAAAGGGGAACAGCAGCGGATCCGGGATTTCTTCAAGGCTTCAACTGACAATATGGCACGGTCTCATTCAATTTTGAAAGTGTTTCATTGGCTTTACACAAATCGAGACAATTGCTTCATCAAACATTTATATTTAAGCACAAATGACTTGCTTGTTGCTCAAGTAAAATAACAGGAATCTCTCGCTGTACTTTAACATTTAGCGAGACATTTAATTACGAATTGAAACCCCGTGATTGATCCGTTACTGATTGGACGTAAAAATCAAAATCAAAATATTTTCCGTACAAAATGTATTTCATTTTTTTTTCTTTTGGTGGACAAACCATCTACCCTGGTAAAAATGATAAGGGGTAAATCTATATTAATGGGTTGTCATTCTTAAGAGGGTAGTAGGGGTTTGTTTTTATTTTCCCTGACTTAAATTAACAAAATCTGCAAAAAACAATTCACATCAAAAGCAAGTGTTTTCATTTTCTTTCCCTGATCACACAAAATTTCATTTTCAAGATCGTAATTCCTCAGCGTGGCAAATACAAGAAACAACATTATTTTCATATGCAGTCTTAATAATTCAAAGTCACCTTAATATAATCTGGATGAAATAGCACTGCTATATACATAACAGCACTCAAAATATCACATTAGAAACCGCATCTGCTACCATGTTCACCAAATTGGTGAATCTCATTTGCCTGGTCATTAAACAGGGATTCCCTCAAGTTTTAATACATGTACTAATAATTTTCGTGATCAATTCATAACTTCATATTACACATGTGAACAGTTGGGTGATCACATCATCTATTTACTGAAATGTAGCGCTCCATGCCGTTTATTATTTTGTAACATCTTTCGTGGTCAAGCGTTACGAATAAAAAATTAAATACCGTATATTGCCTAATTAATGCACATGCATGTAGGAGTTATTTCTTTACATTTGCGTTATTTAAGTACAGTAGAACCTCCCATTTACGGACACTACATTTTTCAGGCCAAATTGTCCTTATAAGGGAGGTGTCCTCTCAAAGGAAGTGTCATGGCAGACTAGGAAGGGGATATGAGGATGGAAAATGTTCAGTACAATTTGCCAATTCAGTGTACAAATTGTAACAACATTTAAACACCCAATTTTATGAATGTTAGAGGGTAGTTAATGGGTTTTATGCACAATGTGCACCGTTCAGGCTTATTTTCTGAACTCTTTATCGTGTTTGGTAATGAATTTCCATGTGATCACTATCACATAATCATGTAATATTCTCAAAAATAACATAAAAACACCTATTTTAGTGTCCTTATAAGGGGGTGTCCTTAAATAAACATGAATACTAATAAAATAAAACAATATTTGTCCATATAAAGGAGGTGTCCTCTCAAAAGAGGGTCCGTAAATGGGAGGTTCTACTGTACCTCTGCTGCCAACTCCTAGACACCTTCTTTTTGAGACAGAAAATAGAAACGTACTGAATGACACCTGACATTCATGATTTTGTAAGTCTGTTTTTGTGAAACAAGGGTATCTAACATCTCAAAAAATATTAGTCAACACAGTCGGTAGTAGATTTAGTGAAAAAGTGTAACAAATTACAAAATTCTATGCATAACATACCAAAGGTCCGCAGACAATGTTTGCAAAAAGTTGATAAATGAGCAAAATGAGGGGGTGCACATTAATTAGGGCCTGTGCGTTAATTAGGCAATATACGGTACGCACTGAGACTGCAGTTAAGGGAATCCCTGTCGTAAGAAAGTATAGCTGAAAATTCAAAACCAGGCATGTGTGTGTACAGTCAACAATACGAGAAAAATGGACGAGCGCACGTTACCTAGGTTGAAAGCGGCATTCGGTTTGTTCGGTAGAATGGAATTCTCCTTCGCATTGAAAAGGTCTTTGCTGATGTCCTCACTTCCACTGCGGTGTCGGAAAGGTGACTCGAAGGCGAATCCCTTGCCGAAGCTGGAGTTATGGCTGTACGATAAGTCTTGTATACTGTCTGCTCGTATCTGATCATCTATACCGCGCGGTGATGTTAGTATCTGTAAAATGGTTAAAGGCATTTTGTATCTTGTACTTTTTCTCAGCATAGTTGTGACACACATGAAGTGGAATTGTTAAATATTCAATTAAACATAATTTGCCATTCCAAACAGCAATTACAGATCAATTTATCGATACATGTGGACCGAGGAAACAGTAGAGGCACATATACTTTCGTTGCCTGCAGAGGGTAAAAGTTTCAATTATAAAGTTTCAATTTCCTTTTGGAACACCCAGAATTTATATCGCTGAGAGTCCCAAAGAAACGGCTGGGGGGGGGGGGGGGGGATTCAAGAGAAAAAATCTCCAGTTTCACAACTAACCAAACAAAGTCACACCCCAGGGGAAGGGAATGCAACAAAAATTACAGTAGAGAGTCGGGTATAAAATGTGTAGTAAAGAGGTAATCCCACATAACCAGCCTTCGATTTACACTTTCATTGGGATACTTTACCGGTACAAACAGTCAAATGTAAAATAAACAAGATGCTCGGATTCCAGACCAGGTGGAAACGAGATATTTTAATCACTTACCTCCTCTTTGACTTTCTATTGTAATAGAATGCACACATTTGTAGAGTTTTACAGAAGTTTGTATTAACATTAAGTATTTACAAACTGCTTGTTACGGTATAAGTACAAATAAAAGTGAACGTACATTATGTATATTTGGTACACTAGTTGATTTCCTCAATGGCCTGCCTCTCGCTGAGAGTAGTTCTTTGATTGCGACCTCCTACAATGTTATAAAATACACATGAAGTTTTATACCCTGATGAAACAAGTCGTTGCAATGGGAAGAACTTTTCACTTTTATTCGGTCATCAAATGTTTAAACTTGAAGTTGAATAGAATGTGAGCCTTGTTGCCTATGCCAACAAGGCTCCTCTATTCGACTTGCCTGCGCCTGTTGCCTTAAAACCCCCAATGCAGCTAGCACTACACTTTGACCGAGGCTAGGGGTGGCAGAGTTTACAACTGCCAAACTTGAGACTCCCATACTCCGGGGGCCAGAGAACACATAGTCGCACTACAGTAGAACCTGCCTTAACAAGCCACTGCTTTGTCCAGCTACCTGGCATTTACGGCCAATTTACATTATGAGCAAGAGTGGCCCCACAAAGCAGGTTCTACTGTAGTACAAGAATATATCCATACAGTAAAGAAAAGAAACCAGTGGTACCTGACGTAGTCGATCCAGTGTGAGTATACTCTCTACAGCGGAAACACCTCGGATGTACTTCTCTATGTACGTTTCTCCGTCAGCGGCATCACCGTCATTCTGTGACGCAGCCATCTGCGCCAAACTCTCGCGGTCCTCTAAGTCTTCAGAGGCCTGAACAACAAAATATACGGGGATTATTTAACATGAATTAAATTTAAGTCAATGTTGACATATTTATTTGTAAATGTTCCATGATTGCTAAACGGAAATCAGTACTTATTCTTAACCAATAGTTACAATGTGGATTCTTAGTTGTTCTTTGTGGAAACAGTTAAATTAAAGTGTGCGTTGTGGAGAATATTGTTTTTGGGTTTTTTCCAGACATATTTTGCTTTTAAAGTCCAAAGTTTCTTTGTTGCCAACTGTAAGTCAGTTATGTGTGGCTACTTTTTCGGCATAGGTTGCACTATTTCCTGGTGTCTAGTAGACACAGTGCAGCACATGTGCCCCGAAGTCAACATGAATGCAGTATTTCCTAGCATGTAGCAGCACTGCACTTCCTAACCTCTTCAGTTTTTGTAAGACTGCATAATCCAAATACATAGTACTCACCTTAGGAATGTTTGAGACCATCTCGTAGGTCACACCGGTCCCATACAATGAGTCCTGTAACAAATCGTCTCCGTAACCATAGAGCCACGGCTGCACCTATAGCAGAGAGGGACGGGGGCGGGGTAAACATCAACAACAACCAATCAGACAACAGCAACGAGTACATACAGTATGTACAAGCAAAGTAGCAACCAATAAAATGCGCCAGATTCTTTTAAATGGAGACCAACAGCCAAATGTGCTAAACTTAATTGTACAAGATTCCATAAAATACCTTACGAGATGATAGCAACTAAAACAACTTAAAGTGTTTAGATTTCCAACTACTGACAGGTTTTTTTTCAACTCTAAGATCCAGCGCTAAAAATAATATTTCCCCGCAGTTTTTAACTGAATGAAATGTTTAAAAATTTGAAAGCAAGTGTCATCAGTAAATACATATTTGATTCTATTTACAAATGGCAAGATGTAAACATCATCTCCTGCTGAACTAAGTGTACATGTACCTTGCATCACTGGATTCGGCATACTATTACTTGGTACTTTAATTAACAATCGTAAATGTACACAACATTTTGTGCATACATGTACTTAAAGCAATTATCAAACATGAACATTTTCTTCACGTGTTTTGCATTCAAAACAAAAACAAAGTCAAGTAACGTAAATAGTGCAATTAAATTAAGCAAAATTAATAAGCAGCAAAGCTTTAAAATTACAAGCATACTGAGTATAAAACTAGCTAATGTACAACATTGGAGAGTTGGTTGGGTATTAAGGGGAGCAGCAAGTGGCTTTATGGTTATAAACTGATTATAAACATTTGAGAAATGAGAATAATCATTAATGATTAATTAATAGAACTATTATTGTAGTTGTTGCATAAAGAAGTCGATTAATGGTGTTAGAAGATATTGTATTAGTGCTTTTCAGTACAGCAAGAAAAAGTTAGAAATGAATTAAAATCTCATTCAACTAAACGTTGTCATACATGTCAAATTATAAGGCTCCATATCTTAACTGAAGTGGTCTAAATTCCCTTTCCTGAATGTGATAAATTCCACAGCGTAACTTGCATTCACCTTGATATAAATCAAGGATGTTTTAACTGTACTGCTTACTGTGCGTTGTACTCAAGTGTCTTAAAATGTTCTTTATTAACATTTGTATGATTTACCATATGAACAGCTGGATTAATGACCTGACAATGACAAACGTTATTTGTACCAGTTTTCCCATGCATGAAGTCCCACACAAATACACTCACACATTTTCAGTATGTACAGCACATTCATTGGATTGTATTACCCATGCCTACAATATTGCTTTATAAATTGATAACTCTGCAAAGGCAAAATGCCTCACAGCATAAAAATTTACCGATTTTCCAATTCGCTTCTTCAGTTTGTCGGTTAGACTTTGGCGCTTGTAGACGTTAATACAGATGCGTTTTCTTAGCACTAGTTCCATGGATGCTGGATGGCTGAGGCGCACCACTACTTTCACAATGAGGTAGACTCGCTCATTGTTTGGCGTGATGCGGTTGAGGTGCACAGAATCGTGTATGGATGAATCCCAAGACGTAACTGCGCAGACCTGTCAAATAAAATGACAAAAAGAAAAATTAGATCCAACCTCAGTAATGTTTGAAGATATACGTTGTTTGATAAATGGTCTTCATTGTAGGCCGAACAAATACGACATCTTGTTTCACCCTTAAGCTACTTACATCCTTTTCCGAGTTTTTCACAAATGGCAAAGTGTAGAACTTGGCACCATGCTCCTTGGGAAGGATAGAGTTGACGCCAGAGGCCTGCATTCCCTCTTTTACGTTTGGTGTACTCATGTCATCAGCTGCAATATCAAATAAAACATCAATTACTAACATAATCCAACAATTACTGATAATTCTCCCCACAAAATTCTGAAGTGAGACTGTGAATCATCAATACCACCAATCTGCATTTAATTTGTGCCATTGTAGCTTTGGTCTGAAACCCTACCAGTAGTGCACTAACCTGCAGACCAAGCCATTCCATTTCTTGTAAAAATCTTTAAAGATGTTGAAAAGAAGATACGGAACTCACCGTTCAGATCAAGGAAGATGACTGGTATGTGTTGTTCCATACCAGATGGTGGCGTCCAATCAGCTGGGGCACCGGGTATGCCTGTACCCGCCGCAGGAACCAGAACAGCATTACGCTCTTCCGTCAAGCACACCCACTGATCGATTAGACTTTTTTCTCTCTCAACATCCGCTTCTGTTTTCTCTGCAAAGAAATGTTGACAATAAGAATTACTTGATCGCCAAAAGTAAGTTTTTGGGCCACTAACACTCTTGTTTTTTGCAACCACTATGTTCTGCCATGTATTCACAACTTAAAGTCCTTTGAGCAAATAGTGTGATGGGTACACTTACCCTCTTTGTTCATGATTTTCTGTAACTGTTCATCAAGATACTCTCTTCGCTTGTCCAGTGCACTTGACCACTTTTCTCTCAATCGGGCCAAGTCTTCTTCTTGATAACTGCAACATAGTAAATAGAGTAAATATATCAATTACCGGATGTCTACGTTCTTTATGTCAGACTCGGTTCGTCCCGTATTTCTTTCGGAATCGTCGTACGGCGGACGCTAGTGTTACGGCACTAAGCAAGCAACTAAAGCAAGACAGTGATGTGATGATATATCTGCTGGAACTCTTTATTAC
>JBCAUI010503705.1:0-26168 GCA_038406195.1 Haplosyllis anthogorgicola | reverse complement strand
AATTTGGAAACCTGAAGCTGTGCACAAATATGTATGGCACATGAGGGCTGTGGATTTGGGGGACCAGATGATGTCTTCTTATACCATATTAAGGTGCAGCCATAAATGGTGGAGGAAATTGTTTATTCACTTCCTGAATATGGTATTTCTGAATGCTTACATATTGCATTCAAAATATACACCCAAAAAACTAACACATGAGGGTTTTCACTGGGTGTTATATCTCAGTTGATTGAAGAAGGGGTCCAAGTTGTAATTGGACACTTCCATCTTTGGTTAGTAACAGGATGGAAGGGGAGACAAGACTCAGTGAAAGACATTTTCCAAGTCATTTTCCAAGGCAAAAAGATCAAGACTATCTAGGCCATGTTTTGTGTGCAGCAAAATTCTGAGAGTTGAAGGGCTTGCTGTTTGTAAAAAGTGGTCGTCTTTTTGGTGTGATGAATGTAAAAAGCCATTATGTATAGAATTTTGCTTTAAACTGTACCACACTGTAAGAGACTATAAATCAGCAGCTCTGGATTATAGATTACAAAATTTAAAAAATATACAATAAATTATGTTATGTCAAAGGGATTTTTGATTTTACATAAAGAGTAATATAGTTTTTGGAATTGAGGAAATAATAAATTATCATTTTTATGAAATGAAATGAATTTATGTTTTATTTTGTTTTGTTTTCTTTTGTTTGATTAAAGGGTAGATAAGAATAACTTAAATAAGAATAACTTAATTTCAGATTTTATTGTGGGACAAAAAAGTACATGTATTCATTTATGAGGAATTTGTTATTCTGCAGGAAGTGGAAGAGAGTCAAGCTGAAACACTAAAGCTGATCTGAGTTCAGTAAGTCCACTTTGTAATTTTTCTGTGAAAATTTTAGGAATGTGTTGGAAAGTAATAATAAATAAATGTATATTTCTTACCTTTTATTCATCACTGATGTTCAAATCCATCACACTGCCATTACTGTACCTTACAACTTCAATTTTTCTGGTGACGTTCAGTTGCTGAATAATTGATTTCATAATGACGGAAAGTTGAGTGACATCAATTGAACTTATTTTGTACACAATTTTTAGAACTGACTTTCCACTTGTGTTACAAGTAAATTTACAAAAAGTAGGCATCTGTAATGTTTCCTTGTTGACTTCATATAAACATCAAAAGATGAAAATATTTGAGACCATTCACAAATGTTGAAAATTTTATCAACAAATTCAATACTTTGTGAATACAGTTTTCCTGACATTGTACAAAACAAGTATAAAGAATGTAGGTTAGAGTCAATTTTCAGATGGCTATAAAGATACTCATACTGATGCTGACTTTGACTATAATCAACATTGACTAAAGTCAAAATGAGCATTGAGTGGAAGTTTGGGGATTTTGGAATGACAGGAAATGGTAGTAGTGAATATTGTCGTAATGGGCTCAAATGGTGTTGGGAAAATAACAAGCACTAAAGACACACAAACTCACAAAATTGTGAGCAAAGGAGTGCAGGTTCAATTTTTGACAATAGTCAAGAGCGGCGGCAGAAGGGTTAAGCGTTTGACTCCCATTGAAGATCCAGTGTAAAGAAAACATCAGATACCGGTACCGGGGATCGGGTCGGGTCAGGGAATTGAGTTGAAACGGGGGTCAAAATATGCCCCCCGTTCCCCGTTCATTTCTTTAAATTGTTTTCATACCAGCTTTTTTATTTCTTAAATCAAGAAAGAAAAGAATTTTGCACTCTTTTTGGAAAACGAGAAACATGTTCACCTACGAAAGCTATCCCTAGGTGCCTCAACCAAATTTAAGTAAAATTTTTAATTGTCATCTCAAAACAGTTTACAATGTTACACATACATTTATGTATGTAGCTGAGAACATTTTCTGGTAATGTACAACATCAGCGTAAGTTATGCAGATTGATATTTCAAGGATTTTAGTCTCTCAGGGATTTTCAAACATTTGATCGGGTATCGAGTACCCGGGTCGGGTAATTCAACTCGGGGATCGGGGAGAAAAAATTACTCCCCGTGGAAACCCTAGTTTAAAGATTACTCAAGTGCGTTTCAATCAGCACAACCTTTGCTCAAGAAAGGTAAAAAATCATAATTCAAGGCCAGTTTTTTAGGAACTGTGTATTGAAATTTTGGCGATACTAGTTACCAATTTCCAATATTTTCGTTTAAGTTATTTTATTTCGTGACGCCAACATGTTCAACGTTTTGAACGCTAAACCATTTTATGTCTCTGACATGTATGATGATCACAAATAATAATTGCATTGCAGAAAAAAATCTGTATGTGCAATGTAATATGCAAAGTGTTTACCTTTGGTTATAGAAACAAAGCACTGAGTGGTCACTTTGCTGGTGTAACCAAAAGCTGAGGCCGTGAGGCCGAAGCTTTTGGTCACCAGAAAAGTGACCACGAAGGCTTTGTCTTCTATCCAAACACTGCATGTTTGTTTACAAGGTATGGTCTTTGGTTGATTAGCCATGTGCTTTTGGAGGCAGGACGCTCACTGGTTGCCACCATTTCAGAATTCCCTACTTATGACATCATCAAATGAGTCATCCAATGAACATTGATGTATCAAGTTTTGCCTGTAAAACTGATTAATTTGCCTGTAAGGTACATTTTCAAAGAACTTTGGTATCATCTGGGAATGGTGGTAATTTCAAACCGAGGCTCAAAAGTGGCATCACATTTAGCGTCCATCTTCAAACTTGCTGAAAGGAGCTCAGTGAATATTTCTAAAGGTAAATGGCCTATTAGTGCTAATGCAGTACTTTTCGGGCTTAAATTTTACCAGGAAAATATCACTGAACGTGTCTGGAACAGGCTGACATTAAGGATTTAAAGGAAACAATGTCCAAAGACCCAAAACAAGAGGTTTATCCTTCAATTTTGAAACCTTACACAAAATTGGCAAAGGGTCAGGTAGCCGCATAGATAAAAAGAAATCCAGTGATAAGTGTCAGTAGATCCACTAAAAATAGGGTAAAATATAACATGGAAGCAAGTTGGTCTGGTTGTAATAAGGATTTCAATTTATTTTCAGTTGAAATGGGTGATTTGAACAGGATTGAAAATGCCAACTCACAACAATCCAAGATGGTGGACCTTGATAATTTGGAAAATACACTGACAAGTTGTGATGAAAATAGCCCAGAAAAACAGGGTGAATCCCTATCAGTTATCAAAAATGGGCAAAAAGAAGTGTCCAGAGAGGCACTTAAAGATGGGACAAACATTGTTCCAGAAAAAATCATGGACAAGTTGGCAAATCAAGCCGAGTCAGTAACTCCATCAAAGCGAGCAAAGCTCACAAAATTCAAATCAGGATGTGGTATCAATCCATGCAAATGAATTCACTCCAGTCAAAAGAAAGGCAACAGCTCCAATCAAGAGCTCAAAAAAGTCTAAAGTGAAGACCTGCAAGAGAGACTTGATTATGAAAAACTCTTGAGACAGCAGGCAACATGGCTTGAAAAGGAAGCTGTGCTTTCAAACAAAACAGAAGCAAACATCAAAATGCTGCAAGAAAAAATTCTAAAGCTCACGAAAGAAAAGGATGGTAAGAAACACAAACATTCAATACCTTATCTAGGCATTAAAATCGATGTGAGACAAAAACCAACTGCAAAAGGTAAAGACAAAAAATATGAACAAAGTCAGATCGACAATGAAATCAAAATGGTTAAATCTGCACTAAAGAAGGCTGGTTTTAAACCCACAAATGATCAAGTCAATCTAATTTCTGAAATGTTCCATAACTACAAGAGAGAAAAGAAAGGACTAGCAAGGTTGATTTACAAAACCAGTTCGAGCTCATCAGACAGTGATTCAGAGACAGACACTGAATCTAAGAGTGAGTCAACTGGAGTAACATCTTCATCCACCAGTGCCACACCCAACAAAACAGAGAAAAAGGTAAGAAGAATAAATCAAAACACAAAAAGAAACGTAAGCTAAAGACTGGAATTACAGAAAAACCCAAAGAGGCAGACATAGCGATCAAGGTAAAATGGGCAACATCCATGCTAGGGTTGAAGAAGGAGGTCAGCTTTGATGAATTGACATTTGATCAGTACATGATCGGAGAGACTTCTATTCTCAACAAAAGCAAAATATAAAACGAAGAAAAGCAAACAAGAATCTGATGAAGCGACTATCTAAACTCAACCCTAAGCTAGGATTCCATAAAGCTAAATAATTGTACAGGGACACTTTGACTGGCATAGAGAAAGGCAAGTTTAAGTGGGCAAATTATCATGAGATTGAAAAAATTGAAAACGATATCAAGTTTGAGAATATTAAAATTCAAGATGAAACAGAGAGTAGTGACAAGAAAATTACAAAAGGCAAAAGGCAAGAATCCAAAACAGCATAAGTGATTTGGTGCAAGGATTTCAATCTTGGTCACTGTACATTTCAGACACACCATCAAGGTACTTTAAGTGGTAAGCAAGTTCGAAAATGGCATGTATGTAAGTCATGCTGGAGTGTGGATAAAGAGAAAAAATTTCACAAAGACAAGGCGGATGACTGCCCCCACAAGGAAGAATGACTCAATCAACAGACAAACACAAGTTACATAGACATTTGTAACAAAGTTTATGAGTCAGGTAAAGCAAAAATCTTTGGTTGCAGAATACCAGTTCCAATTTTTTTGGAATTTAGAAAGAATGGAGAAATTACTGACTGGTTATCATGATACACAAATCATAGAATTTTTACATTACAGGTGGCCAGTAAGCTACAAAGGGACTTTTGGATCAACTAAGCCAGTTGAGAACTGGAACAGAGTGAAACAATTCCCACCCAAAATAAAAAAATACCTCACAAACGAATTATCATACCAGTCAGTGATAGGTCCATTCAAATCCAATCCGTTTAACTGACTGGCATGTTTTTCACCTCTGAATACAAGGCCAAAGAGAGATAGTGAAGAGAGATGAGTAATTCTTGATCTTTCTTTCCCAAAAGGTAATGCAATCAATGACAGAATAAATAAACACTTCTATTTGGATAAAGAAATAGAGCTGTCATTCCCCAGAGTCAATGATCTTGTTGCAATAATGATAAAGAAAGGGAAAGGATACCTGCTGTTTAAACATGACTTACGCAGATACTACAGACAAATATTCGTGAACCCAAGTGATGCTCACTTTTTGGGTTACACTTTTGAAAACGAAATATATTTCAACACTATTTTACCAATGGGAATGACAAGTTCAGCATACATTGCACAAAGGGTGTCAGATGGCATTGTATTTATTTTCAGGAAAGCATCCTACGATGGGGTCAATTACATAGACAATCTGGGTGGGGCTGACCCATCTGAAAGGGCTGATGCAGCATTCGTGAAATTGGGTGAAATTCTGGACAGTTGCAGAATCTTAGAGTCATAAAGACCAAGCCTGTCTGCCCAGTACAAGGATGGTATTCCTAGGAATACTTATTGATAGTGTGAAACAAACACTAGAAATAGACAGTGAGAGACTGGCTCAAATAAAAACCAAAACCAAAAGATGGATCAGTAAAGACAAAGCAAATCTAATGTAAGTCCAAAGCATCATAGGTCTTCTTAGCTTCTGCGCGAAGTGCATCAGGGAGGGGAGGTTATTTTTCTCCTGTATTCTAAATTTTATGAAGACATTCAGCGACGGTGAAACAAAACAAATACCAGAGAAGTTAAGAAAGATCTAGCCTGGTGGCACCACTTTTGTGAAGAATTTAACGGCATGGCCGCAGTGCCGTCAGAAATCTGGTCACACCCAGATGAAGAATTGAGCACAGATAGTTGTCCCAGGCAGGGGCACGTGGACTAGTTTGAATTTCATGCACTTTGAATTGTCAGAAAACATAGTCAAGCTAGGCAACTATGTAAACCAATTTGAGTTACACGTGATCATGATTGCTATCAGACACTGGGCAGTACAGTTCAGCAATAAAACATCTTGGTCAATTGTGACAATGAAACATCGGTGCAGGTATTGAAACAGGGCAAATCAGCCAGTGAATTCTTGCAATGTTGTCAGAGAAATTTGATATTGGTCAGCAAAATTCAATTTCAGGGTCAGAGCTGTGCACATTGCGGGGGTGGAAAACAGGATCACAGATGCATTGTCTCAATGGCACCTAAATGATGGCTACAGAAAATTTTTTGAGGAGGCAACAAGCAATTGGAAGCTAACAGAAACAATAGTGAGGGACACAAAGATGAGAGTTTTGGTAACAAATTTATTTGTTTCTCAGAATGCACCAGAGAAGTCACAGACAAAAACCAACTGTCCACAGTTGATCAAGTCAACATATGTAGGGGAAAAAGAACACAGGAGGAGGCTTCCGCCTCCACCTTCAAACAAACAAATAAGCCAAGCTCCAGCAGGCAGAAGTTGGAAAGGTCCCGAACTGCCATGCCTAGAGATGGCACTCAGACACACAAAAGCAAGCATTTGCCAAAGGTACAGGATTAAATTATCATCTTTATTTAGAACAGTATTGGGAGTTTTGTCACAAGTATGGTTTGCTGGACTTCCCACTGTCAGAACACATGAGTGAATTACACATAATTTGGCTTGCAAAAAACAAATAGGAGTCAGATCAATCGAAAATAGAATGTCTTCTTTAAGAACAATAGCAAACATACTTGGGAACAAGCCCCCAGATAAAGAATTTGTGGGTGTTATTCTTCCGATAAAAGGCTTGAAGAAATCTGAGAGCAAGCCGATCGAACGGGCAAAGTCCATCACTCCGCAAATATTGTGGTACATAAAAAGCAGCTTGAATTTAAATGATAAATTTGAAGCCACCATGTAGGCATTATTTGTCACAGCCTTCTTCTCATTGAGAAAATCAAATCTTACTCCAGCAGGTCCGACAGAAACGGGATTTGTCAAGCGTAATCAATTAGTTTGAAGACAGCACAGCCTCTCTATAGTTGTGAACTGGACTAAAACCCTGCAAGATAACAGCAGACTAATGGAAATCCCATTAGTAAGAATAAAAGGGTCAGAGTTGTGTCCAGTAAAAGTGCTGGATAATATGATCAAAGTGGTTACAGCCTCGAGCGAGTCAGCATTATTTTGCAAGGCTAACGGGAAGCCAATATCATATGCCACATATAACAACTTAATCAAGAAGTCAATAAACAAGCTAGGGTTAGATCCAAGGGGATTCTCAACTCATTATTTCAGAGCAGGAGGAGCGACATTTGCCAGCAAGTGTGGACTACCAGATAGATTTATCAAAGCGCTAGGGGATTGGAAATCAGATTGTTATTTGCAATATCTTCGTTAACAGTAGTGATATAGAATTTGCAGCTCGTGGACACTCTGTACTACAAAAACTTTGTGCATTGAACTTTATACCATTGTGTTGTATGGCCAGTTTTGGCTTGTGTTATGTATTTGTTCACCAGAATTTACATGTTGCAATACAGTGATTCATTTATATAAACTATTGTTTTTTGTCTTAAAATGGCAGTTGCCATGGAAACTGTTGTTATGTACTGTTATTTACCCCATTTTGGGGTGTTTTGAATTATAATAAATAAAGCAGCTCACAGGCAAAACTGTCTCTGTTTCTAAAAACAAAAAAGTAGCCGTAACCATGGTCATCAAATGAGTCATCCAATGAACATTCAGTATGTTGATGAGGAACTCTTTCAACCAATGAGAGTCCTGCATTCAAAAGCACATGGCTAATCAACCAAAGACCATACCTTGTAAACAAACAGGCAGTGTTTGGACAGAAGACAAAGCCTTCATGGATAGAAGACATTGTTGTTGGCACCAAGGTTCGGCACTGGGCCTGGTCTTGGGGATACAATAGTGTCGTAGTAGTGTTTGGATTGCAGTCAAACTTGTTTTGCGAAAGGTTGCGAAGGACAAAGCTCCTGGTGAAAAAGCAAGGCAGTTTACAATACACATCAAAGCAAATCTCATTTACCCACGTCGATTGTCATGATTGTGCGAAGCAAAAACAGACTCAAATCATTTGCACCGAGGCAAGGGTGCTTAGCAGGCCTGCTGCTCAAGCTAATAGTGTTTGTACGTACATTGGGCAATCGACAACGTTAATGTTCTAGAAATGCTCTTTCCATTGAAAAGCTGTTATGATGTTACAAACATATTAGAAATAAATTTAGCACAAGACAGCCTTCTGGTCGCAAGGATATAAAATTGACATAAACATGTGATTACGTTCAAGTTTTGGTCTGTGTTAAGTCCCTTTTTTGATTCATTGCAGCCAATATCCAAATTTGGATCCACGCGAAATGTTTTCGCCCCACCAAAGCAGAGTATCCCTCGGTTTACGTAGTGTCGAGTATCTTTCATTTAGAATGTATGACATGAGATAAACTTATGCACAAAGCTTTAAGCTCAATATGCTTGCATAACACATCAAAATGATTACAGTGGACATCGTGTGAAGAGAACGCCTTGTGAAGAGAAATATTGCCTCATACGAACGCTCTTTTTCTGGGAAAAAGGGACTTCTATCTACATTTTTTTCACTGTGAAGAGAATGTCTGTCTCATACGAATAAAATGGCTTGTCCGAGAAGGCATTCTCTTCAAGCGATGGCTACTGTAATTCACCCATGACTTCCAATGTGCACTTCACAGTTACAGTAGACTTGGATACTTGTATGAAAATTTCAGACTTCGCAGTCTTATCAGACTCTACCTCAGGCTGCAACCATAAGTCTCCGGTCTTGAACTGAAACGATTGGAGAGGGATCGGCGATTACGGCAGCTGATCAGACATTGTGCAGACCCTACCCTTTGTAACATCGCAAATAGATAATACACACGCTCATCTATCACTTACCCACCACCACCACCATGTCCAGGTTCTATTCAATTGCTTTAAGATCTACAGCCACAATTGAGGAGGCTGCCTTTTTACCGCACCTGACCTTTTGTGGATTCGTTTTTGTGTTTCTATTGTGATTCTCTCCAAGTTCTTTGTGCATTTAAAGATTGAAACGTAAAGAGGATTTAGTCGAATGGCTTCCAAGCAATGTGATATGTTCCTATTCAGAGCTAAAGCAATAATGTAATAATTCGATTCTGGCTGTTACCACAATTTGTTGCAATAAATAATTGTCACATCCTATTTAGGGTCATGTTCTAAATAATTAAATGTCTCGTAGTTCATTTCGTGACTAGTACTACATGTACCCTTGTACTCTCGATTTATACATGTTAGTTGATTATACTGTAGCAATAAAAATTGTTAATTTAATTGACATTAAGTTAAACCTGCACTCAAGCTTGATTATCAAAGCAGATAATCCAGCACAAAAAAAAATATAATGTAAAATGTTACTTCAAATGTCTGGTACATTTCCCACACCTTTTACGTTATTATTTCAGAATGACGAGTTGGAAGAGATCTTGAAAGTGGCCCACGTTCTTCCGTCGCAGCTGGATCTAGAAAGAAAACTTGGTCTAGTAGAAGCACAGTGTCGAGAAAAGGATAAAAGCATCGTGACTTTAACGGCTCAAATAGAAGAACAGGTAGGTCTTCTGTGCAACTTTTTTATTCAATGGCTACTTGGAATCCATTGCGGCTTTTAAGCTGTCTCGTTAAGTTGGCGGTTTTGTCAGGAATAGAACATAGGTTGTTGGTTACTTTTATGTGTAAGGCATTCTTTAAGCCTTACCCTTTTAATTTAGCTAGATATAACCTGCTGTACCAATAAATACAAATGGAATGTAGTATTTTTTATACATTAATTCAAAGATTCAAAAGAACAACTCCAACAAACAAAGGCGAGTGAGAAACTTTAAACATCTTAGATTTTACATATAAATGAATTTTGGTACAAAACACTGAACAGTCGTTGTAACCAGTAACCTTGAAAGCCTGCATACAGGACTACACATGTCCTTGCAGTGTACCAACGCCGAGTATCCACTGCCATAATATTGATACACAGGAAAAGTCACATTATGTCACAGAAAGTGTGTTCGCTTCAAGTGGTACGTAAGTCCAATAATGCGGCTAACCTGCATGCAGATTATATTTTCACAATAATCAGTATGTGTGTACGTCTGTGTGTATTTGTGTTCCTGCAGCAGACGATTTACAAACTTCAGTCCAGTAGAGAGCTCACCTAACCTTAATGTGAGCTTGAAATCATTGAAATCATTAGAACTGGATCAGTCTCTGGTCCACTCATTTGCACTCAAGCCCACTCCCTCTACGTTTGCTGCTACCAATTTTATATCTTGGCGTAGGGGACGTCTCTAGCATAAGAGGATTATGTGTGAAGACATTGCCTCGTGTAAATTTCACGAAAACTTGTTTCGCACTTCAGGTGACGTAAGGAGTGAAATTCATAAAGGGCTGATTAATAAGATACAGACCAGTTCTCCCATTGGCCAGAATTTCAATTTAATTTTGCCGCACAAATTGATGTTGAAAATGGTAACTTGCATGCAGATATTTCTTCATGTGAAAAATTGTACAACAATAGGTGTCTTTAATTTGTAAACTCAGTAGTGGTACGCTGTCTTTATTTTGGCGGGCTCTCTGGCTGTACTGAACTTGTTGCCTGATATTTCATGTTATTTGTACAGAGCAGATACCATCTGGGAATCAAGACAACTCCCCTATCTGCAAAAACATCACTATGTGTCTTCACTATATCTTCATTGTAACTTTACAAACAGCAGACTTGAAACCCAGAATTGGTTCAATGGAATTGTTCAATATCCCATAGAACCAGATAGAATTCATTCACTTGTAATATACCTTGTGCTACAATGGACCACCCGTTATTTATAGACGCACGATTTCATACTTTGCTTTGTGGAAATCCATTACCCGCAATTCTGAAGAAGAGGAATTGGATGTGATGCTTGAGTCTCTTGAAAAAAATGCTCACATTTTAATCTAGGTTAGAAATGTGAAGGGCTGATGCGTTTGCAAGATGCAGTGGGTGGATGGGAGGGTTGGGTGTGTGTATGTGCGTGTATGCTTGCGTGCGTCCGTTCGCTTGCCTGTCTGCTTTTGCGTCTGTCCCTTCTATTTATGCACATTAGAGTGCTAACACATTATGAGGCTTCACCTCGTATATTTGACAAGAGGGCAAAAAGCAGTGTACATAGATATTTGATTTTCTGATGGAAATAAAATTCAGATAAGGATTTCCGATTGGGGTAGAACCATCAATTTCCATTAAATCTGGCCAATACAGCTGTGAATCGCAATTTATTTTCAGCAGTGAATACCGATTTTAGAGTAAAAAATCGGAATATGTGGAATGCAGATTGGTCGTCATATCAAAATTGTCAAGATGTGCCTTTCTGGAGTGTTTTGTAAACATTTATAAAATACCTGTAACTTCCTTGTCAGTTCGTAGTAATTATTGCAAGTATTGACAGGTGTGAGATAATGCTGAGAGTCTATACAGTCGGACCCTTTTTGCACGGACCCCCGTTTGCAAGGACACCATGCCATTCCCGGACACAGTTCAAAATTTAGTATAATATAATGTATTTCACGGACAATGCCATGCGCGGTCCCCGGACACCTCAGTCAGCTCAATTCACAGACAAAGACCCCAAAATATTGAACATTTCCATCCTTTTCCAAACATGTTTTGTGCATCAAAATGCATTATCGTCAACCATTACGAACCAAAATTTGGTAGTTTTCTTGACTAATACACAGACACAGACAAAGGCATGAACATGAGACTTTGTCAGTGTTTAAATTAATTTACTTCATGACAACTTAGCAAGTCGAACTATAATTTGGGGATGCGCATGATTGCTGTCTTCAAGGATATTCTTCCATTGCTTGACCCCTATTGCAAGGACACCATGCCATTCCCGGACATTTGAGCCCAAAATCCAAAGTGTAGTAGATTTATAAAGATCAGTTAAACCAGTTTGCATGCAGGAAAACAAGCCTTTATATTCGATTATATTGGTCTTTCTCGGTTAAATTAAATCCGATTAATGGTAAATATTATCCGAACTTTCAAAGTCTGACTTTGTCGGCTATTCAGAACGGTCCATGCCCTGGACAAAGAAATGAATATGACGCAAGTATTCCAGCGATTCATACGGCTGTGCCACATTTTATACGTTTTATTCATCACAGCACACAAGCCTTCGATTATGATTACTAAATGCTTCGAAATAGCGAAATATACCATTTTGTCCAATTAATGAATGATTGCCGAACATGATTTAGTCACAAAAGCAAACAGTGTTTTTAGGATTTGCAGTCGTTATACTAATAAGGTAATTATCTTAAAGTGGTTATTAAGTGAAGAATTTTCAGGCTGAACGTGCCTTACTTTTAGCATCCCATCATTTTGTACGTCTAATACTATCTATTATTTGAAATTTTGCAAACGGATCATTGTCAAATTTATCCAAATAGGAAGTATTTGAGGCCAATACTGTTGCATGTCGTCATGAAAATGGAAACTGACAGTAATCAATTTTTCAATAAAACCTCTCGCATGAGTGTTGTATATGAAAACTAATTTTATTGAAAAGATCGATCACTTTCGAAGTTGTAATTATTTAAAGATAAGAGGCAGTTTACATTATTCATTCAGGTATTGGAAGGAGTTATTGAATAATGAATGTATACTGTATGTGCATCATATTTTAGCATAACATCAAGCAGGGTCGTTAATCAGTGCGTGTATTGACATAAAAATTCACAGGGTTATTGTATGTTAGTGATTTTACAAGAAGAATAAACATACACTACCGGTAAGCCTAGTGCCATTATAATACAATATTTATGATGAAAAATAAATCGGACAGAAAATATTTGAACATAAACGAATAAAACTGTAAATCGGTGTAATCTGGGCGCGCTATTACTTTTCAAATAGACTGCGCTGTTCTAAATGTCGGGAGTGAAAAATTTCAAGTTTTTAAAATTGGTTTCTAAAGATTTGAAAGTTGAATTAATATGTACACATAGAGTGTAAAGTTTCATAAATGCAATATTGTAGTGCACTGGTACTGTTGGTGTATTTGACCTCAAACTGACACAGTGAGTGATGCTTTTCATGGGACAAAGCACCCGGCTTTAGGCGATGCTATGCTTTTCTATGTGCTAAGGCACAAACCGCGGAAATTGTGCTTAACTCTAAAACTTTAACTGTCTCGCTAATATGCTTAGCGAACACAGGGTTACGTAATTTCTATACGGGAAGGAAGATAAGACCTTATACTTCCATAGTGTTCAGCTATTGAGATGAAAACACATCAATTAGGTGGTAATTATGACTTTTTAATTGAAAAAGTTGTGTCTGTAACATGCAACTTTCGACTTCAATGCCCTGTAATAAATTAAATTTTCAAAGTTGATATTTTCTGAGATTGGTAGGTGTTAGATAAAGTTGTAATCTTGCTGGAAACAAAGTTTCTTGGGTTTATATGAATTTCTTAGATGAGAATTCAAGCCTCAAACAAAAGTGTTTTAGCACAATTTTTGTGGCACCCAGTGTAAAGTGGGACATTTGTGTGGGTAGCGTCGGTGGGGTTCCGCAGACGTCCGCGACCAGGGAATAATAATGGCTCAGTCGGCGGGTTGAATTCATCACTTCAACGACAAGTTCAACTGATAAGTTCAACTCAACGAGAAGAAGAAGAAGAAGACAATGGCTGATACTGCTGCTGCACCCGCTCCTGCCCAGAAGAAGAAGGCAACAAAGGCAAAGAAGCCCAAGAAGGCGATGTCTCACCCACCAGTTGCGCAGATGGTCATGGCCGCCATCAAGAACCTGAAGGACCGCAAGGGATCCTCCCTGGCCGCCATCAAGAAGTACATCGCCGCCAACTACAAGTGTGATGTCGCCAAGCTCGCCCCATTCATCCGCAAGTTCTTGAAGAAGGCTGTTGCTGATGGAAAACTGAAGCAAGTTAAGGGATCCGGTGCCGCTGGATCTTTCCGTTTGGGAGACAAGGCTGAGAAGAAGGCCATGAAACCCAAAAAGGCAAAGAAGCCCAAGAAGGCAAAGAAACCAAAAAAGGCCAAGACACCCAAGAAGCCAAAGGCCAAGAAACCCAAGAAGGCAAAGACACCAAAGAAGCCAAAGGCTGCCAAGAAGTCACCAAAGAAGGCCGCCAAGAAGCCAGCCAAGCCAAAGGCAAAGAAAGCCAAGAAGCCAGCTGCAAAGAAGGCCGCTGCCAAGAAGTAAGGAGATTCAACACCCTCGGCGACTCGTCAAACAAACAACGGTCCTTTTCAGGGCCATCCCATCCTCCAAAAGAGAAATATCCCGAAAAGCTTGTATTTGATACCCTTAAATTGGCTTTTAAATGTCCCCACAGTGTCGTGTACGATATATGCATGATAGAAGTGCATTTGACTGTATTATAAACGCTCCCTTTGTAGTCGGTGAAATGAAGTGGATATCCGATGCTTCATAAGTATTTTGTTCGCATGCTCGCATGTTCGCCAATAATAACGCAGTAATTCCCGTACAGGCCCAGTGTATTAGCGCATCCCCCGCTGCCTAACAAGGCCACTGATCCCTTTTGACCCAAGCTTCATCCCTCTGTTATTGCCAGACATAATTGGGTTGGAATTGGCACACTTCGGGAAGAGAAAGGACGCTTATGGTCAGATTTGGCCAATTATTTTTCTCTGGTGTGCTCTTTCACCTCCGTAGTGTTTGCCAATATTTGCCTTTATGTCTGGTAGCCTTTGTCAGTGATTCTATTGAATGTTTGTTATGATTAGCTTCTTATCCGGTACATTTGTGTATTGTTCAAAATAAAAAAAATGTACATTTTGTTGCTATTTCATTTAACTATTATGTACATGTACGAATAGTAAATAAATAAATCCTTAAACCGTGTGATTTGTCGGGGATTGTCCATATGCTCACCGGGCCTTTGCTCATCAATAGTGAGCCCTATCTATTGAAATTTGAGAACAGCATACAAAATCCCATGTAAAGCCTAGTAGAAAGACTTTGATTATTTATTTAGTTAAACACTTTCCGTTCTTTTACTTAGTTGGATAAAATAGTTTGATAATGATAAACATTCGCGGATGGACAGCATGTTAATCAGTGTGATTGTTGCTTTGGAGTGTTGTCTGTCATAAGCTGACGATCTTTACAGCTTCAGCGGAGCGAAAAGACGGTGTCATTAGAGAAGAATTTACACGCGGTCCCGACGCAATAAATGGGTGTCAAAATGATTTTATAATTTTACTTTGCTGTATTTTATGATTGACCAGTGACAATGGTAGTGATGTTTATTACCAAATTAGCTGTCAGTAAATTTATTCAAAAATAACCCGTAGTCAAGCGTCCTTAACGGAACTTGTAGAAGAGCTGTATCAGGGTCGAATATTTTTTACTTCTATGATATACACTTAGTGTAATTAACCCTACCATTGAAAGTTGCGTAACGTTGATGTGGTCTTGAAACCGCCCTTTCTCCCTAAAAGTTTACTCCCACGGTGCTTTCACGATGCGGGTATAGCTTATTAGAAATAACAATTCTGTGGTAATGTTTTTTCATATCTACGTAGTTTCACACTAATAATCACTGAGAATGCTAATGCAATTTAACCACTAGCTTATTTCCACCATAACATTAATATATCCATGCATATTTTGGGAAAAATTTTACACAGAAAAAGAGATGAAAAGGTGAACATTTAATGCCATTGTAAGCCATTAAAAGTGACAGGCATTTTGTTGTCTTTTTAAATTTGAAATTCACTGAGCTGGACTTATCCTTTTAAAGTGATCCTTATGAAGATATTTAAGATGTTTCCCCGATGCAAATTCTACAGGATTTTGCTGTGTTGTGTAATTAATACGCTATAAGTTTTGTAAGTTTTTCTTTTTATAATTTTTCCCACATAGTTAAGAGACTTTAAGTAAAGTACAAAAGCACATATTCAAATTCTAACATAGTTTATATGTACAATCAAGGATATTACAGATTTACATACTCGTGTAACAAAGCCATTCTGGTAATAATACATAATTGATATACAAATTACCCTGTTTAAAACTGATTTAGAAAAGAACAATTGAAACTCCGTTTCATGTGCTATTGAATTAAAAACCTGATAATACAAGAATGTTGAATTCTTCGCTGGAAGCTCCATTGGTAGTTAATATGGAACAAGTAAGACATATTTTTAGAGTGTTTTTAAGTACCATCCTCCGACCATAGTATATTGTATTGTTTTTAGAGGTGTGATCCGGTACTCGTACTCGGTTTTATTTGTTTGTTTTTGTCACAACCGGTTGGAAGGAAGACAGAACCAATTATTTGGTTTTCAATGGGAAATTTTATTAACAGATATTTTTGTCTGAAATTAGCAGTAACCATTGTATGAAATGGTCTGCATACAAGATAAGAATTGCCTATTCTTGCATGCCCACAATTGAAAAATATGAAAGTTGTACAATGATTCAGTCTCTATGTAAGACATTGTAATGAAAATTTGCTGAGCGCAGTGAGGCTGGAAAATTTTTAGAAAGATAATTCTTTAAATATTATGCCAAGCGAAGCGGGGCTGAAAA
Organism: Haplosyllis anthogorgicola; assembly: GCA_038406195.1. NCBI lineage: Eukaryota > Metazoa > Annelida > Polychaeta > Phyllodocida > Syllidae > Haplosyllis > Haplosyllis anthogorgicola. The sequence goes on along the minus strand of JBCAUI010503705.1, from coordinate 9,623 downwards.
TTTTTGAAAAATATAGTCTAATTTTAGTGTTTTGAGGTGCTGGGGCCCCCAAGTTGGGCCCCAAAACTGGGGGCTAGGGGGTCCTGGGCCCCAAGGCCCCCCCTGGATCCGTCACTGTTTAAGGATGGAACTGGTATCCTACACTACATTTGGGGCCTGTAACAAAATCAAATAAAACCGGTTGTGTCGTTTGAATGAAGAAACCTGTAACCGGCTGTTACAATTTGCATTCGGTCCCTGTCACAATTTGCATTCGGTCCCACCTCTAATTGTTTTGCATTGTTGTGCCATTTGGTCCTAGTGCAGTATCGATAGTCCATTTTATTAATTATTGTAATAGACACAATAAAAAGTAATAAATATGTGGGTTGGAATGTCCACCCAGAAAAACAGTAATTGTCTATTATGTCGTAGACTAATACCTACATATGGTCTGAAGCTCCAGAAGGACTTATCATGGTAACAGCATTATCACTTAATAAAAATAAATTTATAAATAAGTCGAATAGGTGGAGTAGGAAAGTAACAGAAGATGTAGATGAGTTAGATGGCTACTGCAGGGTTATGGTGCTTCTAACTTTTGTGAACTCGATCTAAATACGCAATAATTATATGATGAAGCTGTATCCGTATTATTCAGAAAGTACACCTGACAATGTATCCGAAGAAACGAAATTATGAGCTACTTAACATTCAGTAAAGGCTTTGGGTTGGTTTAAAATTTCTTGGGTATAACTATAATGTGATTAAGCTAAAATGTCACATTCAGCTTTAACGCTGCCTATTTGTAACTTTCATACATTTTCACATCATAAGACAGACAAAAAAGAAGAACTTTTGTCTGGTCTTTTAATTACCAAGTTCTAAGAGTCACAGAAAGATACATTCGGATGTATCAGTATGATTGCCACCCTTTGAAAATGAGGATTTCTTTTTATCATTTTCCTTTCACGTGCTTCTAGATTATATGTAGAAATTAATTACAAGAGCCAACTCACCGAGTCAACCGTGTACAATAGTTGTAGAAGTATCGAATTTTTATTGGTTAATTTAAATTAATGAACACATATGATACTAGGTCGTAAAATATATATTGGTGTCATTTACAGTCAACTTAATGTAGGTTTATTATGGAGTAATTAAGCTACAAACGCGTTTATGTTAAATTCCCAGGTACATATCACATCATATCTTTCAATATGGTGTTATCTGCATACATACCAATGTCAATCGGCAAATTGTAACACTTGCTAAGGCTGCTGTTACATTAGCCAATTTTACGCCGGTTATCGAAGTTATTTGTATGTAAAACCAACGATAATCGGTTTAAATTCGGCTTATATAACATTAGCCTAAGGAAAAGCTTGACTAGGAAGATTATGATGAGAATATGATCAATACCACGGTGTGTCTTTACCCACGTTGAACTCAATGATCGTCTGTTGTTGTTCAACCAGACTTCTTTGTAGGTAAAACCATAACATTGTATCAAATAATACATTGTTGTTATGACAAGGCCACTTGGTTTTTTGTTTGCTAAAATTTTGCGATAGTGACAATGAAAAGATGCAAGATGAATGAATGAATGAAAAAAAGGCAAGGAATGTTTATTTGGGGTACAGAGGTTCTGCACTCGACAGGTTTCTCATGGCCAAATATGCGGCTTCTGTGATTTATTCATACATTTTGTAAGATCTATTGGCTGCCATCTATTTCCTTTGTCATTGACGCACTGTGTTGTGACATACGATGGTTTCGAAATACGCGGAGTTGTTTACAAAACTTTTATGGTGAAAGTCTTATTTATTAGGGGAGAGGGTAATAGATTAATTATCAATTAGTTTAAATAGCTGCGCTGCTAGGTAAACGTACAAACACAGGCAACTGCTTATTCAGATTTTGTTTTGTGAAGAACAACAACAACACATATAAATGTCATCTGTACGAACATGTCGGGAAATTCCTGCCAACCTCCCCCGATAATTAAAAAATCAATGGTTTCTATAAAACATGCTGTATTCAAAGTGCATCCATTGCTGACTTCATCCTGCTCGAAGGTTAGCAAGGCCAAAGGACAAACTGTGCCAAATATGATGAAGCAAAACATTTTCCTGACAATGCATAGACAGATAATGACTAGCTTATTAAGCGTTGATGTATATTTAATTCATGTATTAGCTGTTTAATTACGTTATCTGTAACGCAATCTCTTGTAACAAATGAATCCATAAATTTATCTTTGATGATAAGTTAACATTTTTAGGAACTAGATAGTTACAACTAGCCATAAGCATTCTGACATATTTCTGTCGTATTACTAATAGTAAAATTTCCAGGGAGATCGATGTCATTTGTATGTATAATAGATGTACTAAATAAAATGATTTTCTTCATATAAATTTATGCGTGTATGCGTGTGTCAATTGCATCCTGGTGCGGCAGTCCGATCTGTGTATCATGACTTGCTGATGTAATGATCATGGAATAATCTATGCGCACTCCTTTCTTATTCACAATGATGCCCTTCAACGTCCCTTATTTGCTGTTGATTCCTTTGTTTCCATCTGGCAATGTACACATAACGATACTGATATATTGTCACATGAGTTATCCCTTCATGATACCTATTGGCAAAGGGTACGAAATACCAACCTTTCTGCCCATCCCTTCACTGTTACTAGTAATTTAATGTTTACTTGCTCGTTTCTTGTTGTATTGATGTTGTTCAATATTTGGGTACTAACTGTAGCCAGGTATTCAAACTCATTTTGGCAGGGCATTCCCTTGTAGGAACCAGACTGTCTGTGGGGCCTCGGCATTTGTACCAAACTTTTATGCACAAATGATGGCTATGAACATTTTTGCTTCCTTTGATTTTGGATATTAGATAAGAGAACAAGAACCATGAAGTCCATGCAGCTTACTGTGCAAGGTTGCACTGCTTGTTTGATAAAAAATACTACGAAAATATAATACTTCATAACAACTTATATTAGTTGTCCAGTGAATACATTGGGTTGACAGTGAAATTTAAAAACTACTAGCAAATGAAACATAGCAGCAAACTAATTGCAGCAAAGGTAAATTTTATACCGAGTAAAATGCACACAGGACAACCGATAAACAGCAACGAGTCGCTGCTGTGGTAGACTTCATTTTTTACGGCTTCTCATTACGCTCTTTGAAGTTAACATGCAGCGCATCGGCCTGACTCTGCACGATGCATGACATGCGAATTCGGTGCATTGCGTTCAACACCCGAAAATGCAAATCTTTGCAAGACTTATTCAATATTCAGTTACTAGACAAGAATTTCAGGTGCATATTAATTAGCCATCCTCCGGAGTTTGAAGTAATCTGATATATTCTGGCCCCTGTCACTGTTGACTTTTTGAAGAAAGTTTTCCATGGCTTTGATGAGGAATGTTTCCAGAGTTAAACGAGAAATGTTTCGTGATGGACTTCAGCTGCAAGAGACGGAATTTAAAGTGCAAGTGAATTTGCATAACAATTTAATAGGAATAGGTACTCCAATTGTTAGAATGTAATATCATAGTCGTGATGTATGCAGGTGCATCCAGTTACATTCTTATGTCATATTTAATGTTGCAGTGTTGAGTTACAGTGTTCCAAAGACCTTACCTTCACATCGCCTAATGGGATTGTAAGGTTGCTGTTGTTTTTACCGACTTTACGCCGACTATCGGAGCGATTTGTATGTAAAACCTATGCATTGGCGGATCGGGGGGGGGGGCGCAAATCTACGGCCAAATTTTTATCATTTTCATTCAGTTTTTCCCCAATTTTTGGGCGAAAATAGGTGAAAATTGGGTTGGCGCCTCCCCTACGGACTGGGCGCCCCCCTGTACGGGAAATCCTGGATCCGCCAATGCTATGTAATCGTCAAAGACAATCGACTTAAATTCGCCTTCTGTAACACTAGCCCAAGAATTAACTCAATACAAGTAGATCTAGATGCTACAGTCACAAATGGAATAGCCCGTGAAATCCTAACCTAGACCGTGCACTCACAAACCGGAATTTGTCGATACATTCAGGCGAAATATCCAAAATGTACAAAAACGTTCGGAGGAGGCCTGGCCAAAATTGCGATGCACTTGAAGATCAATTGAAAGACTAATTACCAGTATCCAGGCCTCCTGCATGCAATGCTATAAGCCTTGAACCAAGCTGGCTTCTTTTTATTATTTGATACCCCTTTTGATGTGTCGTCAATACTATAATGAGGCAGCTCTTGTGTCGGTGCATTGGATCAAGGCCTCTTATTTTTTTACTCGTGACCTAGATATGTGAGAAAGGTGACTTTGACCATAGTCTGGAGTTGTAACACGTGTAATGAGTGTTGCTAGTGACTCTGTCGAATGGAATCCTTAGTTTACATCTGCAGCTTACAAGCAACATATCATGTCATCTGCTTTTAAGTGCGTTCGTGTGCAGTAACAGGAACAACGTTATTCTAAACTATAAAAAGTTCTCATAAGATTCCAAGAAGGATTCGTTCGTACAAGTTGGAAGTGATTTGGTACACACTTCTAAATGAGAGAAATGTACTTTCCGCTAAATTTTGGGCGAAAATAGGGTGGCGCCCCCCAACGGGCCGGGCGCCCCCCCCAATGGGAAATCCTGGATCCGCCCCTGTACTAGCCCATACCATTAAATTGATACATTGTAACAAATACCAAAATGGTCATGTTGATAAACCATCTTGATACGTAGCAGCGATTACAAATTGGCATATTTTCTGCAGTACCATCATGTTCTGTTCACACATTGTGTGCGTGGTCCTTTCTAGATGTACAGGATCTTAATCCCTTTGTATTTTTATATTTTTATAACAAGAAAAAGTATTTTTTACCAATAAGGAATTTTGAAATTATAATTGAAAGCTCTAACAAAGTTTACTTCTTGTGAAATTTATACATGCAAGGTGTGTGTGTTTGAACCGTGGAATATGTAAATGGTGTATTCCCATGTTGGGTAAGGACAGGTAAAAAGAAGTTTTCTCACAGAAAAAGACATCAGTAAAGATTAATAGAATATGGCATCCATGAATTTAATATTTAGGTAAAGAGCGCTTACACCCAACATGTACCAGCCAATATTTAGAAATATGTTTTATTAATATAACTGGAAACTGGCAGGGAAATGATTTGCTTGGTGAAGCAACATTTTGGAAATGAATGTGTCATCCAACCCATAAAGATAACGTACGAAAACAATTTCGTTCGCAACCTGTTGCCAAAGGTCGCTTGCAACATTTCAGTATTTGTAAAATAATCTCGGATACCGATACTATTCTATAGTAATGGCTATATTCGCCAACTTTAACATTTACAGAACAAATATATCTTCCTCACTAGATTCTATGCTCAGTTTTTACCCACGACCCATTTCCTCCTGGAATAAAGCCTCACCCTCTCATGTGTCTAGTAAGGTTAAGCCACAAAAGGATCTGAAACAGAAGACAATTCCTTGTGTGGGCATTCCGCATGACCCATTTCTTGGAAAGGGATTAATAACTGAGACCAATGTTATGGCTGAAGAATTGATTTTTCTCTTCATTGTGATTAAGACTTTTTTCTAAGGCTGCAAGATCAAAGGTAGTCCAGGTTGAAGAAAAAATACACAGGTTTCTTTTTCTGTCTAAGGTAGTTAATCATCACTGGTACAGTGAAGCCCCTCTCTTGATCCTGACCCCTGGATGAAGCTACTCGAGATTTAGCCTTGAACTCTTCTTTTATTCTTGCAAATTTTCATTAGGTCTCACAAATTAAATCCACTTAGGGAACTCCATTCCAATCCCCATCAAATATTACACAGATGGGGAAAATAGAGCGAAGCTATTTTAAAAGACATGCTAGCCTGACGGGCCCATTGTCTTTTCCCTTTTGACTTGCATTTTCAATGGATGGCTTTGAAACATAAAAGATAATAGTCATAACATGTAATTTTCCTATTGGCTGAAAAATGCAAACAGGCGAAGATATCATTTCCCCATTTGCACTACTTTATTCACATTATTTAGCTGTTCAATTATTTAGATAGCAAGAAATACCATTGGTTGTTTTATCCATTGTATGTGGTTGATATCTCGAAAAGGCTAATTATGTATATTCTATCTGCGCTTCAATTTAAAAATGTACATTATGCGATTACCAAGCTTACATAAATCTCGCGATCCTAACTGTCGCATACACATCAAACATTGCATGATATTCTCTTTGTTTGCGGTATATTAGGCAATGTCCCTACATATCTGAATAGTAATGAATCAGGTGTATACGTAAGTACAGGCAATCCATGCGTCTTTGCATTAAACATAAGCTGTATTGGTCATATCCAGGCAAATATTTAATTTCAGATATGTACTACATACAGTGCGAGGTCATTCCGAAGACAAACTGGCAGCTCGCAGTAAGAATATTAGTAAGGACGTTACAGAGTCCTCTGACAAACACAGAATTCTATTACTAGGAAAAAGACAAATTACGGCGTGGTTGATTTTCTTGATCTTAAAAAATCAATTAACTTGAACGCTGTTCAACCTACCAACCAACGTCAACAGCTTTGTTTTCTCGGGGTTTTTTAACACGACACAAAACAATATCAGACAATTAAGCCAGTAAAGCTTCAATATAACGTAATAGATTTCCCCCTTAATACGATTTATCAACTTGGCTCATTAACTGCGTATGCATCTTCCTTCCTGCTACAAGATCAGAGTTTACACAAGGATGTAAGAATGAACTCAGAATGAACTCTTCATATCGTGAATAAAGAGCAATCAGTTAATTACACCTGAAATGAAAGCTTCTAAAGGATCGTAATGGGATAGTGTGATGACTTGAAATTCACCTTGTGGCATGTAAAAGAGCATTAGTGTTATCTACCGTATAAAGTTGGCAATACGAGTAGGATGAAACAATGATTTCTAAGGTACCTTTTGTCAGCAATAAGGCTAATTTTAATGGCAATTCGAGAAAAGGCTATCAGAAAAAAGATACATCCGCTTACAGCGTAACGCACACGCAACAATTGACTAACGCATAATTGTCAAAGAATACTTACCCGTGTGGATACGACTAAGGAACATAATGCATTTAAAGCAATAGTCTTATTTCCTCGATAATGACTATTTTCATTGAGGATATGTACGATAATATTTATGGGAAATAACGTGTAATTTATCAATTTTCATTATTGAGAGTGTGCCTTGACACACACACACTTTTTTCGTACATATCGTAAATACGTAAAAGAAGTCTTGACGAAAGTGCGTGGGTATTTATATATATTGAACATGCATGTGACTTGAAAGATTTATTGAGAAATTAAAATTAAATTAATCATGGCTAAATTTCCATGTATTTTAATGTGTAATCGGAAGATGAAATATTCACATCGACCTACACGAAGTCAGTACATATCAATGACAAACTGGCAGCTAGCCACCTTTGTAAAACATCGAACCATATGCTACGATTATAAAAGTTAAATTTATTTTTGTTAAATAAAAAATTAATAACTGTATCTGTAAAGAGTCTATGTAGTCAAGACAACAGTAACTAAGGCAAAGTTTTAATGTAACACACTTTTTAATTTCACTCGAAGTGATATATTTCGTAACTTATAAAACTTTAACGTTATTAGTTAACCTTTAAATACCAGTGGCAATCGATAGACAAAAAAACTCCTTCTTTGTTCTTTCGTTATGCCTTTTTACTTAAGTATGAATTACCCCAGAAAAGTAAGGTGCATAGCACCCAGTAACCGGTTTGATGTCTTGAGTATCCGTAGGGTGGGGCTGATTAAAACAGATACAACGTGACACTACTGTATAATAGAAAATACTATAATAGATTATCTTCACTGTTCTTTTAGATTATTATTTGCATGCTTTTTGTGAGCTGGTATCAATATAATTACATTCGAGTTGAAGATATCGACATGTACTTGGTTTCACTGCCAATTGATTGTATTCCCTCTTATAATAATGGTAAAAATAGTCTACAATCGTCACTTAAAGATCTAAGTACGTTTACATATGATACAGTACGTTTTTGCTAGCTATGTATTGATCAGTACACGGAATTTGTATCAGTTTGGAAACCTCTAGAACAAAAGAGAGGACATAAGAATTTCACACTGCGCTTTTGATACGCCATTGTTCCCAAACTGAAACAAAGTCCGTGTATTGGTTGCTTTAATAATTGTTGAACGAAGGAAATATTTCATCGGGCATTATTGAAAAAGGCGAATGTATCAAATCTATTGAAACAACATACCAACCGGATTGCAGACAGACCAGACCGACAGACATAACTTAATCACAGCGTACCATTGTCTTTCCTCCAAATGTTTCAAACTGTATTATTCATGTGATGTATCAAATAAAAAAGGAACCGAAAATCCTTCCGTATAAATAGAAATATTCTCAGAATTGTATACCTGTACTTTCATAACGGGCGGCTTTATCCTTAATGTCACGTGAAATCCTTATTACATTAAAGGTTATCTCAGTCGGAAGTGTTGTATAACATATCAGTGTCACAAACTAAGCGGAATTAACCTCAAATGAAATATTATCATCCAAGTATCATTATCGTTTTTTTGTACTGACCTTTTTTTTAGCCATGACAGGAAATCGAGAGTTCATACACGGGAGGAGAAATATGAATTTTACATATGGTACTTTTTACTGGTTTCATTTATCAAATTATGTATTTTTTATGTTCTTTTGTGTGTTTGTGTAAGTGATGAAGGTTGTATATAAATATTTAATAGTCGTCACGTAATAATTCGATTTATTTTCTTTTATTTCAGAATCCGACGCTAGACTCCTGATCCCGGTTCGGTCTGGGTTTTTTTAGGAAAAAGGTAAAATCCATCACATTTTTTATTTTATTAGTGCACATTTTATGTTTTATCTTTTAAAACCTAACCATGGTAGATGATCTTGAAATTGCGTAAAGACATAATTGATCTTTCATCAGGTGTTTTATCATTTCGCTTGGAATTATTTAGTACTCAACAGTCAACCTTTAATTTATAAAAAAAAATTGTTGTTTTTTCTTCTTTATTGTTGAGCACAACTGTTGAATAATTGTACCATTAAAAGTATGAGGGAAAGGAAACGTAACCAGTCAAAAATTGATTGTCTTAATTTGAGGCCTAACCGAAATGTTGTAATGATATTTTCTTTGTGAATCAAAGTGACAGTACCACTAATTTATGTGTTAAATTTGATTGAACTTGAGCTTCTTCAGCACTTGAGCAATTGAGCATCTGAGCTTCTTTATTTAATAGAGTAATGTGGAAACAATATATAAGATTTATATTAGACATATGTCTTAATTGTTTATGACAGGTTTATTACAGTAAACATCTATATTTTGTGAATTATTATCCATAATACAATGTAAACAACAAAATTAGTACCAAAATGCTGCATTTCAGTACCAAAATGCTTTATTACTTCCAAAACAAAACAAGTACTTGTGTGACTTTCTTGAATATTCATGTATCCAAATGTACACAGTAAATGGGTCAAGTTATTGGTGCTGAAACACATGATTATTTCCACCTAAACAAAGGTTTGTTTG
>JBCAUI010503694.1:0-13116 GCA_038406195.1 Haplosyllis anthogorgicola | reverse complement strand
TTATGTACTAACTTATTTTGTTCTGCCATCACATTCATAGAGTCCAATATTTTATTCCAAGCCTCCTGTGTCAGAGTGAAATCTGTACTCAATGTTGAGTTAGTGTTGGTGGTTTGCCACTTGTTTGGAATACTTGTGCAGGATTGGCATTTAGTGGTGCTATCTGTTGTGCAAGTGCCACATGAGGTTGTGTTTCGCTTGTCACATTATTCTGGGTTGTGACAACTTGAGTGGCTAATTGTGCCATTGTCTTATGCACTTCATCACACACTGCGCCCATGTGGCCAAATTCCCCACATTTCCTGCACTTCCCTATAAAATTGTAAGGGTTGTAGCTATTGTATTTACGCCCTCTAGGGGAGTACACATTTTTAGCCATATCTAAGAGCGTGTTTACTGATTCATCTTCACTCTCATCACAACTCTGGTCCCTAACGTTTTTGCTTCTAGAGTATTTAGATCTTCCTGATCTACTTTTAGTGTGTCGTGAGTTATTGTGATTGTTATGGAAAATAGCATTGATCTGCTCACCTTCTGCATCATCATCTTGGTCCTTGCCCCCTGAGTAAGCTAAACCTTCATATTTGGTCACTTTGTACAGGGCTTTTGTAGCTTGCTTAAATGCTTCTGATAAGGGTAAAAACTTATCTGATCCAATAACTGCACCTTATCTCTATATTATTATTTAGGTTCCTAATAAACAAAGTTACGGTCACCATGTCAAACACTTGTGATGGATCTTTACCTGTGGCCCTATACACTGACTGTGTGTAATGTTGTATAAATTCATGTAATGACTTGTTTGCCCTCTGTGATCTATGGAAGTCTCCCGCAGCATGGATAGGAGTAGCCATGTGTGAGAAAACTTCTTGCAACTTTTCTTTTATGGTCAACCATTGGTCCCAGTCACCTGATCCAACTTGAGTTTTAATTATGCCATATGGTAAGCTGATGGATTTCATTAGGGCTAGCTCAGTTTAAGTTTGGTTTAAGAGTTTAGCACTTTTTTTGATTGATGCTATCCAGTCATCTACATTAGCATTTTTGCCGTCAAAAAGCTTTACGTCCATTAGGACTGTACTGAATTCACCTGATCTGGCAATATGGGAGATTGCTTGTAGAGTGTTTCTTTGCATATCATGCTGGTTCTGTACCATGGTTTGCAGAGTGGAACAAAGTTGACTATTTGCATTAGTCATTGATTCTACTAGAACCAATTGGTTTGCTGATTGATCATTGGTATCGTCAGCTGGCATAGCAACGGTCATATTAGTAGTATGTGGTGGTGGTCATAAGGGGGTCTGCACCCTACCCCAATCTTTGGATCTTGACCTGTAGTGGGAATCCAGAGTGTTTCCACAATCCTCATCGCTCTCATCCTGATATCTACTAGATCTCTGACATGATGGTAGCCTGTGACCTGATCTTGTCACAATTGGAGATGAATAAGGTGGCAGTGGTAATCTAGTATTGTTCTGGTCCCTGGGTGTACTAGTATAACCGAGAGGGGGTGGTCAACTACCTAGATTTATATTGGCATTTGCCTGATGTGCCATGTTGTGGCATCTCATGTTGTGCGCAGTAATTTGCTTAGGTTCTATTGAGGACCTGTAAGCCTCAAGTTGCAGATTAATGTTGTTACCATTACTTCCCCATATGGTTTTGTAGACCCCTTCGAACGTTATACCTTGGTTGGGAACTATACCTTGGAAATAACTTGCATTGCCTTGATCATGGGTCATGTTAGAGTTTCTATTATAAACGTTACTTATTGTGGGGGTCCTACTGTTTACATGGTCATCAGGATCATGGTGTACAGCATCACCTGGCCAGCACGGTCTGTTGAGACTGTTGAGACCCATACCTGTGGATATAACACTATGTGACGGAGTTGGCATGTTTACATAAATGACTTCATCCGACCCAGGTTGGGGTTTGACCAATCTACTCTTAACAAGGTGTGCCCAGGATGTGCTTGGTTTATTACCATCCCCAGGTGTTACAATATTTCTGACATTAAGATGAGTAGAATTAATATTATTCGTATCGATGCCCATCCAATGAGGCTGTGTCGGACTAACCACATCTATCTCACACTCTTCTGTCAGAGTGGGGAGATTGTCTTCACTAGTGCTCATCCTCCTTGGTGTTGCTGCCGACATGTTAAAGCTGACACTTTTGTGAGCCATGCCAGCTGTTCTAGGTCCGTTTGTCTTTATGATTTGGCTGTGAGGGTGTAAAATATCATCACCCATATAAGGAATATAGTTTAAGGGGCATGTGTTGTTAATATGGCCTGGTTTCCCACAATTTGCACAATGTATGACTCGTGGACAATGATCAAGGCCAGTTTGTACTGAGGTGTGAGTTGCTGTCGCACCATGATTGTTTCTTGACATATTGTAATTAACGTGTCAGTCATTGTTAATGCTGTTCAGTGTTGTGTCTTGATCGCTGTGGGATTTTGTGGGTAATTTACCAGTACTTGTATTCCCTTCATTTACTTGTCATCTAGTAATGTTGTTATCATTACTGTTATAATTCCCACCTTTTCTGTTTGATTGGTAATTAGCACTCGTGTGTGGGAATATTGTGCACTTGATTGCATTCCCTTTCATGTATGACTTTTAACACATTATCAATATCAGGGTCATTATTCTGTGGTCCTTGTACATCAGAGGTGTGCTTAATATTCCCAGGACCAGTACTAATTGCTCTTTTACTTAAGTGGTGTGAATTGGCTGCATGGGAAATTGATCTGTTAAGACTATTGGTTGCACTGTTAATTTCCATTTCCAATTGAGCTGCTAGTTCTGCATCCCCCAATTCTTGGTTTATTACCTGATTGCGGCTATTTATTTCTTCTTCTTGTAATTGTCTAGCTAATAAAATATCACTGTTAGCTGTGTTCAGATTTTGTAGTACATTATGCTTGTTTAACAAGTCTCTCTAGTTAGCTGGTCTACCTTTGGGTGTGGTTTCTGGATTATTCTGCACCTCGTAATGTGTCTTGTAATGGACATTTAACCTACAATTTAGGTATTTAATATCTTGCATACCCTAGTTCAAGACCCTGAAAACTGAATCTGGGTTATTGGGGTTATGTTGATATCTGTCTATGAACTCTTGATATCTGCCATCCCATTGTACACTTGGGTTTTCTTTGTTATCCATCTCTTCTGGAATTGTAGGTATGGATACTGGTGTACTTTTTGATCTTATGTGAGGTGGTGGTTTTGCCTTCCCTATTGTGGCAAACCTTGCTGGCAGGCTTACTTGAGGAGTAAATGTGCTCCTTGTTTGCTGGTCTTGGTAGGATGCCTGATTTTGATGGTTATGAAAGTTACCTGAGTTTAAGAACTGTTGCTGATGTTTACCTATCATTATGAGATGGTCAGCATTTCTATCATACAGTTCATCATCTATGTACATCCCTCTTAGATCAAAGCTCACATCTGCCAAGTGCGTGGCACCTGTATTATGATTTATTGAGCTGCTATGAGGATGTACTGAATCATTATTAAGGCTGTTAGGCTTCCCACCTTGATTTACTTGGGATCTAGTAATATTAGCTGACTTAGTTTTAATATCATCCTGGTCTCTGTTAGGGATAGCCATAGAGTGGCTCATACTCTTCAGCTGATATAGATCTCTACCCTGATATATCAATAGTTTTGAATAGTTTTCTATGAACTGGGTATCATCCATACATTCTAACGTTCTGCTATCCATACTGTACCTTACTTTTATACCTTTTCCAGTCCAGAATACCACATATTCTGGATGTGATACCCAATCTACTACCCTATCTGAATTTTTAAAAATGTATTCTTCTGTAGAGTGATCGAATTCTATCTCAATGTAGATTGTGTAGCCTTGCTTTATCTGTCATGAAAAATTGAAATTCATGGCATCATCAGTATCATAATTATCTGTGGTGACACCTGTGTCATCAATGTCTGAATTTCCCATCTGCTGGTTACTTACTACTGATACATAATTTTGGTTAGGGGTAGGTGAGGATTGACAAGAAACCCTGGGTGCTGGCACTGGCCTTGGTGTGTCTGTAGAAATATAGGGTACTGCATAATGGTCTAAATCATCAGGTGTGGAGCTATGAGACAAAAATCATCCCCTCACCCATTGGGCTGACCTTGGGTGAATGAATGAGGATCCAGGAAGTATCTCCCATTAATTTGTTGAGTAGCTATCTTAAGAGTGCTTTGGATATCATCGACAGCATCTGTGCTCATATTGTCAGAGTGCTGATGGGATCTGGCTGCATCATTATTCATGATTGAGTGAGGAGGGGAGGTTAATGAGGCTTGGAGACTCTTATCTTTTGTAGGAGGTAATGGGGGTGGAGGAGGTGGATTCAGTCTTTGAGGTTGGTTCAGTGGTGGTAATAGGTTAGTTGGTTTATTCTGAATATGAGTATTATTAGTAGCATTAGTAGTGATACTAGTTTCTGAATTGTATCCATTCATCTGAGCCCACCTCCATGCCATAGCATCTTGCATATGAGTCAGAATAGTTTTACCACTACACAGAGCACATACATTTAAGTTATCGGGTGTTACATCATTGAATTGCCCTGTATCAATGGCTATCCTATGCTGTTTCCTTTGCATAGCTGCTCTTACTTTTTGTAACCCCTTATTAGCTCTCCTCGGTCTAACCATTGTATGCTAAACAACTATTCACCCTACTATTAAGACTATTTTTTTGGGCTTAAACTGTGTTAAGATATTTTGATTAAATTCTCCACTATTTAAACCAAATATCTGGGTCACCACTACTAGAAGATTTGTTACCTTCATTTTATTCTTAACTCTCATATATCTCTGCAACACTCAATCAAACTACAAATGAGGTAAGTACTTACTTCTCAGCATTGAGCATTGCGACTGTCGACTCTTGCTTTCAACACAAACTCTGGTACTTAAGGTGGATTTATGTCTTTCAGATGATCCAGTTCTGGACTATCATTCGTCACCTGTTGTTCCGGGTGCAGACGTACACTGTGACTTCAATACCTAGATACGCCCAGTCTCCAACGTTGTGATGTGACTTTACACTTCAGCGCAGCAAAGGTGCAACTTTTAATTAACTGATTAAGGAGCTGACCCAAAGTGAATTCAGTGTGTCTTGCCTTGTGAGGATCAACTTTCAACTAAGTGATTCCCAGATGATGCACCAAATTGTCGTACCGATTTCAAGTCGACGGGAGGTCAGTGTCAAAAGTAAGACAACTAAATGAATTCAGTGCAGGTAAGCTATTTATTAATCAGCTTTGTATACAGCACACAGTGCAATGCGAGTGTCAAGTCTAACAAAAATTGTCACTATCTTGTGTTACATTCCCTTAAGTACTTTGCCATCTACATGCTTGAGTGCAGGTGATTGTATCATTGGTTTATACATGTATGTGGACAATTGTGATTTATACAAATTACATATCAGGTGCGTTGCTAATTGGTGGGTTACATTACTAAAAATTTGTAGGGGTTGGCATCGAGTACATGTGTCACCCTGATTTATGGTGCATGCCACTTTAGGTAGTTACTATTTTAGGTTACAACATAAGATCAGTCTAGTGAAACACAAAATTAAACTGACAGACCCGACACCATTCAATGAACGATACAGACGTATTCCACCTGGCTTGTACAATGAAGTCAAAGAACACATCCAAGAGATGCAAGATGTGGGAGCCATCCGACCCTCCAATAGTCCATGGGCAAGCGCCGTGGTACTTGTCAGGAAAAAGGATGGCAAGCACAGGTTCTGTATTGACCTACGCAGGCTTAACACTTGTACCGTTAAAGATGCATACAGTCTCCCCAGGATCAATGAGACCCTGGATTGCTAGAATGGAGCAATCTGGTTTATGTCTCTCAATCTCAAAAGTGGTTACTGGCAAGTGGAGATGGATGAGGAAGCAAAGGACTCACTGCCTTCACTGTAGGTCCACTCAGATTTTATGAGTGCGACCGCATGCCCTTTGGTTTGACCAATGCACCAGCCATGTTCCAGAGATTGATGCAGAGTCTGGGCAATCTGCATGTACAGTACAGCATCATATATCTAGATGACATTATAGTGTTCTCAAAAACCCCACAAGAACACCTGGTCTGGTTAAGAGCTGTTTTTGAGAAGATCAAGGAAGCAGGACTCAAATTGAAGCCCTCCAAATGCAAAATTTTCAATAAATGTTTGACATATTTAGGTCACACTGTTTTGGAAGAAGGGATTGAAACAGATCCCAAGAAAACAAGCCATCAGAAATTGGCCATGTCCCACTACTGTGACACAACTCCAAAGCTTCCTTGGTTTCACTAATTACTGTAGGAGGTTCATTAAGAAGTACGCACAGGTGGCGAGGCCCCTGTACAAACAAATCTCGGGAGAGAATGCTAGTCACAAAAGCCGTTAGATATCCTTGGACCAGGACTGCCAAAACTCATTTGATAAGCTTAAAGAGTTGTGCACAAGGGCACCCATTTTAGGTTATGCTGATTTTACAAAGCCATTTAGGCTGCATACTGACACAAGCATTCTTGGCCTGGGGGCTGTTTTGTATCAAGAGCAAGACAGACATGATAAGGTAATCAGCTTTGCTAGTTGATCACTTTCCAAATCCAAAGTAAACTATCCAGTCTACAAATTAGAGTTTCTTGGCTTAAAGAGGGCAGTTACAGAGCAATTCCATGAGTACTTGTGTGGAAAAAATTTAGATGTCTTCACTGACAACAACCCATTGACATACATACTGACAACAGCTAAATTGGATGCTACTGGACATAGGTGGATTGCTACTTTGGCAAATTACAATTTCAACTTACACTATAAAACATGTAAAAGTAACACAGATGTGGATGCTTTATCAAGGATTGAATGGGAAGTGTACGATCAACATCTAGCAGTTGAGGTAAAGGCTGTGGTGGTGGGTGCCATTGCTGGAAACCTCCCCAAGGTAGAAGTCATCTCTTGTTCTCTACAAGTGATGGATCCATTTGCTCAAGAGCCTTCTATAGTGGTTTCAAAAGCCATAACATGATTAGCAGCCCACAAGGTGGCCAGTCGGCTGGGAGATACATCCAATGGCACAAGTAAAGAGCCTGTTATGGCCGACAGGCCAATCGGCCAGCCAGATGGAAGTGTAAAACAGATGACCAATGAAGACTGGGTTCAGGCACAAGACCAAGATGAAACAATTAGAGCCCTAGTGACCTTAATTAAAAGCAGAAGGTTGCACAAGGCCAAATTAAAGAAGACTGACATGAATGAGATGAGGCAGTTCATCTGGCAGAAGGGGAGGTTGTGTCTGCGGAAGGGTGTGCTCTATTGTAAAATCAAGTGCTCCCTAGTGATTACAGACAAACTGCATTCCTCGCCTGTCATGATGACCTGGGGCATCTTGGTCAGGACAGAATGCTTGATCTGTTGCGAGATCGTTTCTACTGGCCTAACATGACACAAGATGCTCAAAATCACACAAGATCTTGTAAACTGTGCCTCTGTTGTAAAGTGCAGCCCAAAAAAGCTCCCATGGAGCCCATTGAGGCTACATATCCTTTGCAACTAGTCCATATGGACTACCTCACCATAGAGGAAACAGAGGTGGCAAGGATGTCAATATCCTTGTCATAACTGATCACTTTACAAGGTAGAGTCAGGCAGTTGTTACCAATTCACAAACTGCAAAGTGCACTGCTCAAAATTTCTTGGACAAATTCGTAGTTCACAGTACCGGAGAAAATAATTACCAATCAAGGCTGAAATTTTGAGAGCAAGCTGGTGAAGGAGTTATGTGAACTGGCTCAGGTTAAGAAAGTGCATACATCAGCTTACCACTCACAGATTAATGGTCAGTGTGAGCGATTCAACCACACATTGATCAATATGCTGGGTATGCTGCCTGAAAAGCCTAAAAGTACCTGGAGGGAACAAGTACCTACATTGGTACATGCTTACAACTGCACCAAAAGCAGTGCAACAGACTTTAGCCCATATTACCTCATGTTAGGCAGAAAGCCCTATCTGCCCATAGATCTAATTTTTGGTACATGTCCAGCTGACTTGAAAGCTTCAACAAGCAGCAAGTATGTACAAGACCTCAGACAGAGACTAGACTGGGCTTACAAAACAGCCAATGAGACTGTCAAAAAGGAACAGATAGATAAGTATTACAACCACAAGGTGCATTGCCAAAAGTTATGTGAAGGTGACAAGGTCCTTTTGAAAAGAACTGCTTTCACAGGCAAGCATAAAATAAGTGACAGATGGGATATTGCCATCTATAAAGTTATCCAAGTGTGGGATAATGTATCAATTGTGAAAATCAAGGTTGAAGGTGGGACCGATAAGGATGAATGTAAGGTGGTACATTGGAATCTGGCGTTGCCACTTAAAACTGATCCTACTGACAGAAGACCTCAAACAATGGAAACTGATCTGGACAAGCAAGTAGTAGCCAAATCGATGGTTATGACCAGTGTCAGTATGTTGATGGAACAAGGCCAAGAAATTATTCAATCCAGCTATGGATATCTCAGATCTTATTTCAAATAAGCAATGTCAGATTTCAATCCAAAAACCTAAGATACAGTCCCACACTGCATCAACAGATTCTAAAAAGATTCTACCGATGAAATACCAGTATGCAGTACAGCATGCTGTGAGGATGCCAAGCTTTTCCAAAAATTCTAGGGGGATGGATATAAGTGTTGGAACACCTTGTTGCTAAATCTGTGCTCAAAATTTTGAAAGTTGGATCCATTGTTCATCTTCTTTATCTTGTTGGTTTTTGTTACATTGTTGATTTTCTACATTCTAGATAGTTGATGAGTTCAAGTAGTTATTCCTTCTCAGGTGATTATCACTATTTAGACAGTGAGTACATGTATTTATAATTTTATTCACTACAAAGACGGCAGATGAAATGAGAACTATGATGAGAATAAACAGTTCATAGTTGAATTATTTATTGAAATTAATAAAACAAGTGATTATCAATGAGCAATTAGTGCAAACTTATTTACATATAGCTACCATAACAGGGTTATGGGAAAGCCAGCCATACAGCTATCCAGTTGGCCGAAACAAGTGAAAAGCAGGGTGAATTTAGATTGATAAGGGGACAACCATACAACTGGCTGAACAAAGGCATCATGGGCAAAGACTCTGCCCACTCCATGGATACTGACCTTTTTCATTAATAATTGAAGTCTCTATGACATGTGCCTGATTTAGAGATATGCCAGTTTCTATGATAAAGATGCACAAAACTCTATGATCAGATACAGAAGTCTCTATGATCCCATCCAATTGAATGAAGTCCCTATGAGTGACAGAGAGCTCATTGGCATGAGTGGAGGCAATGCAAATAGGTATGACAAAGGATAAAGGCATGTTGTGTTTAGACTTGAGGAAGGGGACCGGAAAATTTAGAATTTAAAAGGCAGACTCCTCAGGATCTTGGAAGTCCCAGGGAGCCTGGGGCCCAAAGAAATTCATCTGGTGGTCATCATGACCATGGCGGCAAAATTTGGATGCATCCCAATATTGCTTGGGCAGTAGGGGCACTGGATCATGAGCCCCAGGTGTTCATGTGCATAGGACAGTGCACTGTCCAAGTTATGCTGGGAGCATGAACAACCTGGGGCATGGCAGTTATAAAGCTTGCCCCCACCCAATAGGTTGATGCATTTGGGGTAAGAAGTTGGGACACCCCTATTGAGGGTTCCAGGATCCAGGGTGTTGGTTGAGGGCCAATGGGAGTAGAGGTGGTAGCCTGAGCTGCTACTGCCATGGCAACAGCAGCTGCAGCAGAGCCAGCAGCTGCAGAAGGGTCCTAGGGAGCTGAAGGTGAAACCTTAGTTGGGGTCATCTGGCACCTCTTCGGAGCAAGAGCATGTTCTGAAGAGGTGGATTGCTCCTCCAGTACTTCCACATTGCTGTTGGTCTTAAGAGGGGGTGAAGGAGGTTTGGAGCATTTAGGCTGGGACCTCCTGGTGGCCTTCCCCTTAGACGGGACCAGGGAAGGCACACCAGTGAGGCCCTTGATGGGTACATGGGCAGGGGCGGTGACCGGGGCATCAGTAAAGGACTTTGGCCACAGCTTCACCTTTACATGGTGAAAGGGTACATTCTTGGGCAGCCCAGCTGACAACAGGTCTAAAGAGTCAGCTGCCCATGACCCCAGCATTGCCACCTCAAGCTGCTGTATTGCATCTGCATGCAAGAGCCAGGCCATACTATGGATGTAGCAGGCTGTCCTGATTTTTGAAAAGGCGTGAAATAAGAAAACATATAAACCTGGTAACTGTACTGAGAACCTGCATTCTGAGAGAAGAAAAGAAGAAATACTGAAATCATTGATGGATGCTAGAAACTCACCTCTACCACCATGGGTTGTGCCTGATCCTCAGGCAGGGGGGATGTCCATCCCTTCTTCCTCCATCAGCCTTGCGAAATCAGCTCTATGCTGCAAATAAGAGTGGATCCGTGGTGGAGGAGACTCAGGCTGAGTGGTGTCCTGACTCTGCAATGGTTCTGTCTCAGGATGCAGGTGCTGCATGGCCTCAGCCACATTGTGGCACATCTTGTTATGCATTGACTGCAGTGAAATAGAGTAAAGAAACTGTAAGGCAGCTGCCGTCCAAAAAAAATGGTGGTTACAAGTCTGAAAATTATGAATTTTGGCTGCCTGGCTGACAGTTTGTGATGGATATAGAGACCACACATTTGTGATGGATACAGTGTCTGCAGCAGGGACCAGGCTTCACCCCAGCCTGGGACCCAGTTGCCATATTGTCTGTTTGGTGGTTTCATTTTCCAAGGATCAAAATCTGCAAATATCAGGTACAATTGAAGCCATCATAGCCTGATAAGGATAGATAATGACTCACCTTTAGGTTGGGCTTATTGAAGAGGGATAGCTCCCTGTCCATGAGTTCCTCCACAGCCTTGAGATGTGGGGTTTGTGGGTCCAGACCCCATCAACAAAAACAGCCAAATTAATACCATTCCTGGGGTAGATCTGTGTATAAAATGGTATCACAAGGTGCAGTAAAACCAGGTTAAGGTACTCACTACTTTCACTAGTGCCTCCTGCTGCTGCAGATGCTCCCTTTTGAGGAGAAGCTGCAGGGATTCCTGGATGGTCAGCCAGGACATGCTGGCTGCTATGGATGACTGTGCATCCAACTGTGCATGGCTGGGGGCATTTCACAAAAGCAATTGAATTGTGGTCCAACTCAAAAAGACCATATTATTTACTGGGGGATGTTCCTGTTGATTCAGTTGATTGATTTACATGGGGCTCATTTCTTCTTGTGTGAGATTGTTTACTTTTGCTTGATTTTGATCATTTTTGGTTCAAATAACAATATCTTGGTTAGTTTTGGCCACAAATTGGTAAAAAATTCCAAGGGAAAATGTCAAAATTCATAATAAATTGTAGAATGATGAGACACAAAGGCTCAATTGCTCAGAAAGAACCATGAAAGGTTGTTGCATGCAAAGAACATGAAAGAGATCAGCATCAGCCAAAAGGGCAGTAGATGGACTCACAGTGGTAATGGTACACCCTGTCCCCATGGGACAGGGTGTGGGATTGAAGGGGTCACTTCTGTGTGTCCCAAACAAGGATGGCACTGGGCCAGCCATAAGGGCAGCATCTCTGTCCCCAACAAGGGGCATGGGAAAGAAACCCCCAGGGGACTGGGCCAAGAAAAGGGAGGAATATCAGGGGCTTCTGGACAAGGCCACAGAAGCTAAAACAAGGGCTCAGGGATGGGTCAAGGCAAATGTTTTAAAAATCATTGTAGATAAAACTAAGAGAAAGGTTCAAGGCAGGGTGATGACAAAACAGGTAGAGTTAGAGGGGAAAGCTTTGACCCAAAAAATTGATTGAATTGTATGGGATGAGGAGATATTAAACTGGGAAGCTGAGGGATGCTTGGTATCAGTTTATGAGGAACCACTTCACCATCTAGTGGATTCTGTTGTAGAAATGGCCCAGACAAAGCAAATGGCAAGAAAGGGGATGGGAAGGGTGCCCTGCAAGAAGCTCAAAACAAAGGCACTCCACAAATTGAACCCAGCCACAGGAGGGGTGAAGAAACCACACCATTACCAACCTGGCACGGTCACCTTGTGGGAGATCTGGCACTACCAGAAGTCAACAGAGTTACTCATCCATAAACTCCCCTTCATGAGGTTGTGCTGGGAGATTGGCCAGGACTTTGTGACTGACTTGCACTGGCAGCCGGGAGCCTTCATGGCCCTTCAGGAAGTGTCCAAGGCCTACTTAGTAGGTTTATTTGAGGACATGAACTAGTGCACAATCCATGCCAAGTGTGTCACCATCATGCCTAAAGATGTTCAACTGGCTCACCGTATCCATGGAGAATGTGCATAAACTGTCAAATTATATCATGAACATTACCATCATTATTGTCATTATATCCTTCATCCAGATCATCACTTTGTACTAGCTGTGACACTCAGCCAGTCAGCCTGAAACTGTGTTTATTTTGCCGAATAAAGTGTTTTTTACAGATGACCGGCCATCCAGAATAAATAACTGAAATAAATTAGAGTTAATAAGTAGAGTTGAATAAAGTTAAATGTTAAATAAAATAAAGCAGGGCATGTCATTTTATCAAAAATCTATGTGTTTATACAGTAAGAATCAAGGTATTTAATTTTATGTTGTTATTGTTTGAATTTTATGAAGATGTGTTTGTTATTCATTCTCATGCTCACTCACCTTGCAATAAACATGTAAATACAACCAATTCCACTGCAATATGAGGGCATAGTGCAATTCTGGGAGGGGAGAATGTAATAATTTAATAAATATTGGGTATTGAAAAGTTATGATATAGCTTGGTTAATGCTTCCCACCACATGGCGCCAACTAGTGATGCCCAGAAGTGATGTAATACACACAGCACATGTGTGACATCACCCCAAAATCATATAAAATAGAGCACACACATGCAGTGCATCCAGAAGGAATCCAGTAACTGAAGGGATAACATCAACATATATCTATTTTCTAGTTGCCTCAGGTAATTGCACATCATTTAGTTATTCTTATTAGTA
>JBCAUI010503683.1:0-13117 GCA_038406195.1 Haplosyllis anthogorgicola | reverse complement strand
CTGCATTGCCGACTGTCCCTGACTTTGTGTGTCACCAAACAATTTTAGGGCTTGCATGGTGATTCCAGTGATGCAATCGGTGAACGCACCGGTCATTGTTTTTATGAGTTCAGCATCCACTTTTGGATGACCAGGTTGGGGGGGGAGGGGATGGTCCCTGCCAAGATGCGCTGTGTGAAGATTTTCCTTAAACAAAAATTAATATTAAGTGTTACAAGATTGAAAAATTTTAAGATTTCATTAATGCATTAAAAGTCACATGATTTTAGTGTTCAAGGATGCAAAGGATTAGATCAGCTGGGGGAAAATTATTACTGCAGTAAATTCCAACAGTTCACCAAAATACCATACAAAATATACCTAAACTTACAATGTATTAAACATAGAACATAAACTCTGAAAAATAAATATTTACCATGGCTGGTAGGACCTCTGAAAAATAGGGTAAAGATTAGGCTGGAACTACACATGAAAGTTCAGATGCATTTGGAATAATAATGCATTTCCCTTGCAAGTTAAGTACTTGATTGAAAAAATTGCTAAGATTTAAACTTACTTGACATGTTTACTTGTCAAACGATGCCATGACTGTGCACTTTGTCATGGACATGCAGCATTTTCCTTCTGGAGTCAAACATAGAGAAATAGTGGCTAACTCCACTGGTAGTTGTCACACTTTTACTTTGTGCACCTGGCATGTCACTGCCCTTGTCAGAGTCTGAATTATCTGTGTTTTATTGTTTACCATCTGTTTTAGAATTTGAGATTTCCAACTGCTTGTCGTTGAGTTTATTATCAGACACTTCTGCAGGTAGAGTTATTACATGTGTAAGCAACTCCTCACAACGCAAAGTTACAACAACCAGTTTATTTCCATCATCATCATATGACTTGGTAAAAGTTGCCACATCCTCTGGTTTAATTTCTATGATGTTACCTGTAAATGTTGGCATTGTCTCAAAAAAAATTTCTATCTATCATCAATGCTAAGATGAATTGAAAAACAAATAAAGAATGTACCTGATTCCTGAGTGGAGTTTCACACTGGTCCTGTTTTGCTGCATTCAGATCTGTGTTTTTGTGTTGTTCTTCTGAAATTTCAGATGCACATAGTGAGCTGGCAAGTTCTGGAAAGTAGTAGACATTGCATGATTTACTTATATGATAGAGTATGTGTTAGAAATGCCATAATTAATAGAATTAAAATGATAATAACTGTTGGACACAAAAATGTGTACAGTGGAAAATTTACAATTCCAATAACATGCATTGGGAAACGTAAAAATTGTCACCTGCTTGTGTAGTTAGGTTTGTGTGAGCATAAGAGTCTTCAGGGATGGGTTCTGTTATGGATGTAGGATCTTCAATCGGTGTCTGTTGGGATTATGGGGAGTCAACAGATTGATTTTGTTCCAGTGGTCGGGGTTGTGCAGATGAAGATTGTTCGCTTGCTGTTTGTGATACATTTACAGTCGTAGTCAATGATTTAACTTCTTCTTGTTGAGGAGGATCACCATAGCCATCGTTGATTTTTTCTGAATAGAAAATTAATATGAAATGAGCTTACAACCGGCAGAGTAGATGTTCATGAACGCATGATTGTGTGTGTTAATGAAATGAATTTTTAATTTAAGGGCCAACAATGTAGGATTACAAATAAATTGAGTAACATGGGTAGTAAATACATATTGCGTAATTCTAAAATGTTTGGACACAATTTTTACATAAATTTGAATGAATTGGAAGCAAATTTCAAAAACGCATTGTAAAAAATCAATCATGGCAGCCATGCATTCTTGACACAAAAATATCTAAATTTTCTTTTTCATGAAAAATAAGGAGGACTGTTTGTGTATTACATTATACAAATATTCTACACAACTTTGACCACAAACTGAAACCATTTTCAAGTTACATGATGGTGTTTTAATCTGTATTTTTAACAAATTTATCGCAAAATTGTAACTCACCTTCTTTGATGGATGCCATTTTGGAACTGTGCGCGTGGCTGAAAAGTAGTTCCGGCGCGTTCGATTATGGAGCCTGCTTTAGTGAATATCTGCGCACTATGCATACCCTGGGCATGTGTAATATCTAGCAGCAATACGGTACTTGTTACTATTAATATTATTATGTGTATAAACCACTATAAACCAAAAAACGGGAGGTGTATCTGATGCAAGCAGTTTTTATACCAAGTCTATGCATGTACTGTAATGTACTGTATCTAAGCTTTTTGTGATGTGACAGTATTGAAAATAATAAAAAAAATCAGCTTTACCAAAATATGCACTGCTGTTGAGTTGGTCTATTTCTGCTAAATTAGGAACCAAAGACTTACAGAACGCAGTAAGAACTAGAAGTTAGACGCTGCTCGAGATTCTAACGCATATTTACAAACAACCCTTTAGGCCAGACTTTTTTTATTTGTTGGATTACGTATCATTGGAAGAAATTTTTCAGAGCGGTGATCGAAAAAAAAAAGAAAAAAGACTTTGCTTTACATTTTTGTAATTTTGATTAAAATTCACAAAATTGATGAACAATTTTTCCAAACAATGTTCCTTGAAGTGACGGAAAGTTACAATTTTGTATTATTTGGGCTCTGATTCAGTTTTTTTGGTGTTTTTGATTTCTTGATTTTTGAGAGCCACGGGAAACATAATCCAACAAATAAAAAAAGTCTGGCCTTACGGTGCAATTTAGTTTTACCACTTCATTTTATGGGGCCACAGCTACCTTTCAGACTTGGTGTGTCTTTGCTCATGCTTTCAAAGCCAGAAATTTAACAAATAATTGTCACTTTATGCAAGTCCTCTTAATTTGGAAACTGGCAAAATAAATCGGTGTTGAAATTAGTTTTTCCATGCCTTCTGGGGAAGCGGGGTTACAGTTACAAAATCTTCCGATCTAGATTGGAAGATGGACACGAAGACCATTTTATCATATCGGGCAAAATCTCGCGGAATAAAATTACTTCAATAAAGCGAATTGTATAATGTTTTAATATCTTTACTCATGAACTATGCATTAAAATAAAGAAAGGAAATATTCTATAATCTAATGAAAGTACATCTATGTTTAGTAATTATAACATTCAATCACGTCATTTAGTTATTTTTCATTCATAAGGCAAATAATTTGCAATATTTTTGGGATACGTCAGCAAATTCGGCAAAGCAAACATAACGTAGTCAAAAATATTTCTTTCAGCCTGAAGTATACAATCAAAAATAAAAATAGTTCCAGATGGACCTGAGCTCATTTGGCATTATCATATCACAAAGATCAAATCTCAACTAAGTGACCCATGAAAACACAAATATGGCTGCTGAACTGCAAATATAGGTGGTATCAATATTATTTTTACAGGAGACAAAAAGGGTGCACAGATGCATAAGGCTGCCAAATATGAAGCTTGTATCCTCAATTGCATGTCCAGGAGAAAGGTTTAAAGAATAAAACAAATATGGCTGCCAATTTGAGAATAATGGTCAGAGCAACATATTTTTTGCTAGGCTTTGAGATAGGGCATAGGTGCATGTGTGTAAGATGTGAAGTCTCTATGATCAATAGTGTGCTCAGGGTAGCTGTGCAGACAATGCCAGATGACGACAATGCTGACACCGACAATGACGACAACGACGGACAATTCATCATTCTATAGGCTCTTTGGCAATTATGCCAAATGAGCCAATAATAAAAAAATATCACATATCATCATTTGGAAAGCTATGTGATGTTAAGTACAGTAAAACCTGTCATTTACGACCACCTCTTCTGCACAGTGCGCGACAAAAGATTTATAAAGTTTCAACTAAAAGTTATGCGGCAGATAATTGCATTGGTCGGAAAATGCAGTTGGTCGTAAATGTTGGGATGTCGTTGATGACAAGATTACTGCACACACAATCAAGTTGCAGGCACGAAAGTGATTAGTTTTTGTACTTCACAGATGATCTGATTTAGTTGATTCGCTGGAATTGTTATTGCATTACGCTCTACGGGTAAAATATCATAGGACTTGAGGTAATGTCTATCATTTTTGCAGTATTCTTTGAAAAGGCAATGTTAGAATTTGTAAATTTATTTTCGCTAAATAATACCAGACACCTGTGTTGTAAAAGATAGAAATACATGTCTGGGCTGCACTTGAAACAAGAACGGCCGAGATGCATTTTGATAAAGTTTTTGTTCTTCAGAATTTTAAATGGAACCATCAAGTGAAACCTTAAATATAAATTCTAGAGGAATAACTGTGTCATTTTGTACCTGCCACTTACATTATCTGCATTTAAAATGTCTATAGTTTTATCCTTTAAGATCTTTCGTTGAAGCTAGAAGTTCTGTAGCTTGTGTGAATTCCTCTGCATCATTGTATTCTGCTGCACCACCCTAAATACAAATAAAACCATGGTTGTATATCTTTTCAATTGAATTCTTGTACGATTTCTTCACAAGAGAGGGAATTTTCTTTATATAGTTCATGTTAGCTATTTATTTTGATAAGTAAACTACAAGAACATTCATCCAACTGTGGATCTCTGGTATGCGCTATATAAACTACTTTCAATTTTATTTTAAACGGTTACGTTTCTTGCAGAAATTTACGTGCAACATCATCACGATTTCCTAATAAGATCCCGTCAAGTTCTATTGTGCCAGTATTAATGCTGTACTTACAAGGACACTTTCAAGATCTGTGTACGCTGCTATAAACTTTCTTCTTGTGTCGGGAATCATCATCTTTGACTCGTCCATCACTTCTTGCTGCAATAAGAGAAAAGAATTTCGTAAAACTACATCTTAAAACATAGCAGCACAGTACTGTATCCTGCAGGCCTAACAGCAGCATAAATGCATGAAACATTCATTGTTGCTAAACCTTGCGATTGAATGTGTACTCCGATCTGACATGAAATCACAAGTCTTCCGAATCTGTGTTGCCAAGAAATGTGTAGTACGTTTTCATAACCTTTATTACCTGTGTAGTTTCATTCTAATGCCACTTCCTTGGCGTTCGCCTCACTGGCCTAACATTACACCGTAGGCCTAAACGACGGTGCGTTGGGGACGGTACGTTTGGGTTTATGAAAGTCTGCTGATTATGTTCTTACTGGGCTTCATAAATCTTGATGGCAACTGTATGTATTAACTGAATCTTGTAACTGCAACCAAATGAATGCCTGGTGTCACCTGTTTTCTGATGTCATGTTCGTCTTTCCCATCGTCTTTCATCTTCTGTAACTTTTCACCTTCTTTCTGAACTTCCTTTTCATAGTGGAAATATTCCTTGTGTAACCTGCAAAGAAAAAAGTATTATGCTACAAGATCGACGAACTGCTTCCCGTGTCGTCACTGCTTGGGCTTCATCTTCGTCAAAGGTAGCATTGGTTTATTCTCTGGGCTTAATTTGTGTCAAAGCCATGGTGATCCCACGTAGTTTTGAGTAATTCAGGAAATGGACTGCAAGAATGAAGCAATTGGAAACAGGAACAAAAATGATATTATTTTTGCAAAGGTACTCAATTTGAAAATTTAAACCTTGTATTCGGTACTGCTGACAAGTATGTCTAGGGGCTAAGCAAATGCTATTTTTGTCTAAATGAGTCATGATTACGAGTCACTTTACAATAAATTTTACTCAAATATGAGAAATTTTACCTCTTGACAACACCAGTTTTTATCTTGATCTGCCTCAAAGTTTCCTTTCTTACTTTGTCAGCGTCTGCCATAACTATTATTTCAAGTTGTTGTCCCGTTAATTTGACGAAAAATCCGAGATGTTGACAGTTTTAACAGCAAATTTCCTCTTGCGACAAAAATTCGTGTCAAGGCAACTGTCAAAAATGCCGCGTGTTCCGATAGAGGGCCTGTCAAAAGGTCAAGGCCGCCCTACAGAGAAGCTCATATTATCGCTCACAATGAATGACACTTCTTTGTAGATAAAAGAAAGAAACTGCGCAAAAGAACAACGAAATGTTTTGCAAAGAGGATTATTCCATATCAATAAGACCCTCTACTGAGGCGGATATTGTAGGTGTCCAACAAGTTTTCAGGGATGGTGCCTTTAGCAATGTTTTGCCAGCTTTTAAACTTGATCTGCAGAAAAGAGCATTCCACTATTTCATTGTGATCATCTTGGCTGTTGTGGTGGCTGTCTTTCAGAACACTGTTGGAGTTATACATGTGATATTGACTCTACTATGCTGCCTTTTAGTGCTATTTATGTTTGAGGTGGTTGGAGCACTGATGTATGTGTATGGACCCCATACTTACTTAGGTAATATTAATTGTATGTTAGTAACTTACAGTTCATCAGATCTGCAATTTCATGTGAGACTGTTTATGTATTCTGAAAATTCCGTGGATTTAAAACTGCTAATACAAATATTTTTTGTTCTGAAGTGATGAATTCATTCCTCAGAGGGGTCAAACTACTCTTAGGCATTAAGTAATGCAAGTAATTCAATTGTTTCCATAATGTTTTGTATGAAAATCTATCCTGCAGCACTCTCACTTTTCCCATTTTAGCTGATGTAAACAATGCGGCGAAACTGAAGGAAGCCTATTTGGAGAATAGGGACACTTGTTTCTGGGTGGCTGAGGCTGTAAGACGTGAAGACCAAAGCAAAGAAATTGTAGGAACAATAGCTATAGCACACAAACGAAAAGACACATCAGAACCTGCTGAAGATATCAATAAGAAAATTGCCTGGCTGCGCAGAATGGTCGTTAAAACGAAATTTAGGAGAATGGGCATAGCTAAACGTCTAGTCATGACAGCTATTGAGTTTTGTACTGAGCATAATTATGACCAAATAGAGCTTATCACGACGGATATTCACTCTGCTGCAAAACGTCTTTACGAATTACTCGGTTTCGAGTGCGCCTCCCACAGACCTCATCTGTATTTCAGAGGGTATCTCAAAGTATGGATGTACGAGTACGTCTACCACTGTCAACCGAGGGACGCAACCGAATCTCAGAAGAAAGAAGAAAACACAAGTTTAAACGAAAATTAAGTTGCTGCTCAATTCTTGCCAAAATATTAACGAGACCAAAACCGTATTTTCTTATTGGTATTTTAAGTTCGTGTATATGATCTAAATGACGCACAGACCCATAGTAGCATGTGCACCTCCATTTGGCACAGTGCAATTGGAGGTATAAGTTTCTGCAGTGCGTGCATAATTAGACGGGGTTTATTCCAACAAATTGGCAACAGTGCGCACACACTTTTATGGGGCGTCCTATGACCCTACAGGTTGTAATGCACATGCATGCACAGTTTTTTCATTAGAAACGTATATATGTCCATTGGCAGTCTGAATATTGTGTAAGTGTGTTTAGGTCGTTTCAATGTTGCAATTTATAGTGTGAGAATAATACTTGTTGTGTATTGTATTATTATTGTGATGACAAGACAAAAAATTATTAGTGAAATGAAGTATTTAAACTGGTGAAAGTCACGAATTGGTTACTGGCAAATGTGCATCATTTAGGTCATATACAGAACATGACAGTACAGAAGTAATATAGTGTAATCTCAGTGGAATAATGTTTAAAAGTTCAAACGGTAATTGTTTCGCTCAATGGCAGTATTGTACTGTAATCGCAATGTCGCTGTGTACTGCACGAAGTATGTTGGTGTGGGCTTAGTAAAATTCGGAGTGTACGGTTGCTGCTTTCTAGAACTAGAACTTGTACCTGGGAAATTGTGAATTGCCGTTCAAAAGTTATTTGTTGTCGTTCAAGAAAATTTTAAATGTGCATTTGCACGTACTTCTTTTGATTTTACTCAGTGCAAAAGTAGTGACTGGGCAGCAATCTGTATCATGTCAATGGTGGTGCTCTTTTGGAACCTTGGCGAGGACTAAATTTTCATCTCGCGACAAAATATCCTAGAAAACCAATAGTGTACAGGAGAGATGGAAATTTTCCAGACCAAAGACTTCATTGGTTTTTCCACTTTTACTTGCCCACCAAAATGCAGTTGTTGATCATAAATATTCTGATTCTTTTTGAAGCAATGGAGTTAGATACAAACAATGTTGAAACAGTTGCATTTGCAAATATTTTTAATTTCAATTACCCACAATGCTTTGCATAGCAGACAATATTTCATGGTAGCAGACAATATTTCATGAAAATCAATCCTCACCAAGGGTGGCTGGAGAGATGAAATTTCATATGGCGACATAAAATCTTACCAAAAGAGTGTCGGCAAGGTGAAAATTCTCATAAAAAATTACTCGCCAAATTCCAATCGAGCACCACCAGTGGTGGGAGCCCAGTCGCAAGCTTCGATTATTTATTGAAAATAGAGGCGTTGTTTTTTTGTTTATGTGCCTAATGGTTCCTTTCAGATTCTTGTTTGAACCGTTAAATAACAAGACGAACGGGCAAACTTGTTCTTTTCTGTTTTAAGTTTAGTGGAGACAGTTTATTAGGAGTAGAAATACAGCATTTTGTTGTTGTTGTTTTTATGTCGCTCTTATCCAGGGTTTTTTTCGGAAAAAAATCACCGTTTTGGAAGTGAAATTGTGTTGCCGAGGCGGTGCTACATATCACACACAAATTATTACTCCACTGTTTGATACCATTTAGTGCAAATTTTCCCCAGTGATGGTTCTACGCATTGACATCATCTTAAGGTATAAACACGCGCAGAATACACGCGTACCGTGTTTTTTTTTGGTTTTTTGTTTTGTTTTGGGGTTTTTTTTGCGTAATATATCTTCTTGATGCTGTGTTTGAAATGAATCAACTATGCAGGTACTGACGCAAATTGTGACGCACTGCGCAGAAAGTAATATTAAGAGGATCAAGTAATTGTGCTTAATCAATTGTCTGCGAATTAGTGATCAGCTACTTGGTATGTACTCCACACGTATTAAATTGTTATTACAAGAACACTCTTGAAATACTGGACCTGAGAAGCCTAGTTTTTCTTTCGGTTCTTAATATTTTTGAAGAGTTTGTGGAATAAGATGTAGCTGTCAAGTACAAATTCAAGTAGACAGACTGTTAGACAAACAGAACTGAAAATGTTCTCGGCAAGTACCGTGAAGGAAACGTTCCAGCAGATAGACAATAACGTAAATTTGAATTTGTAAAATTCACGTCATTCAGTATAATTAAGTTGAAATTAAGACCTTCATTTTGAAGACATTTCATTATTACTACCTTAATTAGCCAACACTTAGATCTGATATTTTCGTAGAAGAAACTTCCTACACACATAAATATTATCAGTTTAATTTAGGCTTGGCTTTCTTGATTTAATTTTGTAGCAGTAAATCGGCTATGAAAGACTCAGCGCGGGCCCGCATCCCAAAAGTAGCCGAAGTCCGAAACGGAGAGCTTTTACCAGCCATGATTCAAAGGCTAGTTGTTGTTATGCAAACAAATAACAAACCAAAATTATTAATCTTATATTATCCACCTTAAAAGCTTATATTTTCCTACTCTTTTATATATGATCATCATATTAACAAATTTTTGGTCATATGTTTACACACAAAATTGTCAATTCTCCTGCTTGCAGCATGCTTTGAAAATATTGGTTGCTTTCAAATTTGCCTTTCTAAAATATAGAAATAGAGTAGTATTTGTTTTTATCATATTTGTTTGGCATTACATAGTGCTTTTAATTGAGTTCTGTATGCAAATGCAACCGTCCTAACCATTATTTATAAACATGTCAACTTGCGATCCCTTCGCCAAACTAAAAGACAAACATAATTATCTGATCTTTTCCGAGAAAAAAGTCCCTTGAAGGGGGAGGATTGATGATGTTGTGTGTAACAGGGTGCCGGTGCTTGCCTCTTCAATTTAGAAACTATTAAAATCAAACGTTGGAAAAATTCCTCCATAGCGGAATACTCAGTCTCTAGATGGGTGTTTACTTTATTAGGTCCTTTGTTCTGCTGCTTTCTAGGCCTTATCTTCTTGGACATGGTTTCTGTTTTGATTCTTTTCCTATCCTAACTACCCTTGATTTCAGGAAGAGAAACCGCAACGAAAACACTTATTTTAACACACTTTTCATGATACAACCGTTATTAGTGACCGTTCTGCACTATTTTAGCACGGATTTAACTTGGTTTATAGATGTACTACTATACTGCTTAATTACGAATGAAATAAAGCTATGTATTTCAGAAAAGAATGTAAACTACTGCTAAGTCATGGATTGTTTCAAAAGTAATCTGAAAAAAATATATAAACATTGACCATTTACCAAATGGGTAGATATTTTAACTGTAATAAAAAAATCACCTACTTTTGGAATGATCCTTTCAGTTTAAATCTTTGTTGTATCTTACCAATGGCACATCCAGTTTGAGTGGAATTATGGGTGTAATGTACACACTTTAAATTTGTAAAACCTACAGCTTTTGTGATAATATTACAAACTGAATTTGCCATCATAAACACACCTGTATTACGGATGGAATAAATGAAGAAGATGCATATTTAGATAATTTACCACCACTACATATACATGTACTAATGTTAGCTTAGCAAATTTCTACTTTCGAGTATTATACCATCAAGATTGGTTTTGCTTGGGTTATGATTTATTTTACAAAATTTGCAATAGCAGTCATGTTCAGCAGAATAGCAAATTTGAAATGGCATATTATTTGGTAGCAAATGAAAGAGAAAGTTTGAAACGTAAAATGGAGTGAAATGGGCGCAGTTGTCGTGAACATGGCTGCAAATTAATAAAGTTATAAATTAGACGTTAATGGTGTCGGACTCTTTAGTATGCAAACTCAAAAGTAAAACTAAAACTATAACCAGTAATTAGCAATGTATAATAGGTATGGTAAATTCATAGAATAGATCCATAAAACATTTATTGCATAGGATCAATCGATACTTCTCCGAATACGTAAAAAAAATGTAAATGCGTGAAAGAAGTGTTGAATCCTCGTACATTTGAAACAGTGTTTATATTTGATGTAGTTATTTATTTATTTCTCTTTGCATTTCCAGGTCGGATCCCAAATTGTTCCGGGATGATGTGGACATCAAGTTCAGCCGCACCCTCAACTCCTGTAAAGTGCCTCAGGTAATGAAACATTTTCATTCAGAACTTTCAAAAATCAAGAAAAAAATTTAATTTGAAGTTAAATAGCTGGGAAACCCATAAATTTCTGTTTGCGTGTAAATAGGGAAGGGTGAAAATACGCATCCATTATACAACTTTTATTCAAAGCTAGGTGTAACCCCTCACCCCCATGGAGGGGTTTTCCCACCCCACCCCAAACCCCGTCACCTGCTCCTCACATCAGTAATCAGCGATCAGTGCTCACTTACAGCATTAGTATTAGTAAGATAAGGTGTATGAAATTTTTCCGCAGGATTTCAATAAACATCGTTTGCTTGTAGATCCGGCACGCCTCGACAGACCGGTTACTTGACCGGCTGACGGATCTGCGGTTCCTCTCTATCGACTTCCTCAACACATTCCTGCTTACGTACCGGGTCTTCACGACGGGACACACGGTCCTAGAGGCGCTCAAGCGTGTCTACAGAAATCCTGAATATGGAAATCTGGATTGCGGATCCTCGATGGATATCCATCACAGGTGAGAATTTTATATAATTTCACCGGGAGGACAAAAAAGAATCATGGCTCTGCACTCAGATTTACTTTTCTGTTAATCTGTGAAGAATACATACGCACCCATGACACCAGCTTTTTTAGAGGACTATGCCGTAAGTTTCAAAAAGAACATAATGCCAAGATTACATGTATTAAATGTAGACTAGTATTAGTGACACTACAATTGAAAACATAGTGAATCATCTTGAAGGAGGATACGGTATGTGCTTCATGCTTACTAAAATTGTAAATACAGTGTTGAAATCCCTATGAATAAGTTAATGCAGTTGAATTGAAAGAAGTATGCACACAATGTATTGGAATAGTCTGGCAATAAGTTTGATGTCCCCTTTGCTTTCTTCATTGTTTTATTATTTTATTTATTTATTGTGTCCCATGCGTCTGCCAGATGATAAAAACAGCTCACAAATGCACACATCCCAATCCGACCCCTCTCCCCCCTACTCCCATCCTTCCCAAATGCCCCTGCATGTCTGGACTATTTCCATACTAATAAAGAGTGCAGCACCAAAATTGAACCATAGTAACCAACATTTTGAACCGAAGCAGCCAAAAAGTATTTTATTTGCGCAGTTTGGGTCCAGTTTATGAACCTTATCATGAGTACGGTATTAATAGAGTTACATCCATATCTGCATTGGCTGTGAATAATCTTTATGCAAATACAGACAAAATATTTATCAAATTGGATTAAGTTATCCTCGATATTTATATACGAGGTGTTCATAAATGTTTTATCAATTGGAAAAGAGAACATTTTATTCCGTATGATTATTTGAGTAAATGTAGCATAATGACTTGTTTGGGTCGATTAATTATTTAAGCTAATTTTCCCCCCTTTCAAGACTGCATTTTAGCAAATGTAAACACGTATTATAAGTGGCTACACTATTAAATATATTTAAGTGTCGTTCACATTTGTGATCATTTTGAAAGAAACATTTCCAAAGTCATGTTGTGTAAGCTATACAAATTCCTCGTAATTAATTGCACAAATCTTGAACAACCAGTATGTCGATCAAATGATACAGGAACCCTCGATTGATGCGTGTAATGATCTGCAAGCGGGTAAATTAATCTGTCAATAAAACAGTAATTGAATCCATAGTTTATATTGTGGTGCAAATTCTAGTGTGTAAGTAGCTCATTTCAAAGTTATCTGGGGGATTTTCATCGAGAAAACGGTAACTTTTATCTGAACAGAAATTTTTCTAACCAATACATTTGTCTGATATTTCATGATAATTGATTTTCACGTTCTTTTTGGCTCATTTGGCATTTATGCCAAAGAGCCTATAGAATCATGAAGTGTCCGTCATCCGTCATTGTCGTCGTCGTCTGTGCACAGTCACCCTGAGCACACCATTGATCATAGACTTCATATCTTGCACACATATGAACCTATGTCCCATCTCAAAGCCTAGCAAAAATCATGTTGCTGTGACCTTTATTCTCAAAATGGCAGCCATATTTGTA
>JBCAUI010503672.1:0-13117 GCA_038406195.1 Haplosyllis anthogorgicola | reverse complement strand
TAAATGTTGTGGGTGGACTTCCTCTGACATCATTGACAGCACACTTCAAAGGAAACCACAAGGTGTCCTTTGTGTGACTGTCATACTTCACATACACTGATACACACAGTTAATATATAGGACATACATCATACTAAATATAGAACACATAATATGATATATTATATACAAATAGTGCACCTTTATATGTAGCCATCCGTAACAAGGCTACAAAGCCACTTTGCGACATAAGCACATATATTTTCTTATTTCCAGAACAGCACCTTTGAATTTGTTCTATTTTCATGTCTAGGTAGTTCGATACCTTTTCCAGACCCAAAGCATTTGTAGCAATCAGGATTTCCAGGGCAC
The DNA here is from genome assembly GCA_038406195.1 of Haplosyllis anthogorgicola. Classification (NCBI taxonomy): domain Eukaryota; kingdom Metazoa; phylum Annelida; class Polychaeta; order Phyllodocida; family Syllidae; genus Haplosyllis; species Haplosyllis anthogorgicola. The sequence goes on along the minus strand of JBCAUI010503672.1, from coordinate 12,766 downwards.
TGCAATGATGCTGGGATTGTTTGCCATCAAACAGTTTCCAGACAGCAGCAAATTAAACTAGTTCAGCCAAAGACACTTTGGTGCTTAAGAAGTTGTATTTGTAAGATTGACAAAAAGTTTATTCTTGTTGCGTTTAACAAATTGAATTGTTGCATTTTAAGGGTGCGTGGTACTCATACACTGTAATTATGTTTCGGAATAATTTTTTCATAAGTTCATGTGGATATTCGCACCTGATGTGACATGGATTGTCCATATTTTAGTTTTAACCAACATGATTGGTCACAAGAAAGTGCTTTAAACTGATTTGTACTTGATGGGGGCTGTTGATTATAGATTCTTTGCTTTTTGCGATGTTAAAATATGTAAATATGGATGAATATAGAAGACCCTAAAGGGCGCTGTTAGCCTGATTTCTACAAAAGCAAGGGATCACTTTTTTCACATTGTGTTAGCTAACAGTTGATAAAACATCCAGCTGAAAGAAATGACATTTCAGATAAGTGAATATCAAAACCTCTGGACCGCTATCGACACATTTTCCTTTGGTTTGAACAAATTTGGAGGACAGTAATGTGGGTTGATTTGATACAGCAGGCCATAAGACTTGGGATAATGGAGTACAAATACCTAACTGTGGATAATATCAATGTTTATGTAGAACTAGCTCAAACTAATCCACTAAAGTACCAACATGATCTGGTCCTAACTCTACATTGATTATTGTGGACTATCAAGAACACAAAGTAATCAAAGAATGTAGTTTATCGCAGATAGTTTCTTATGTCAAATTTATTAAAATGGTGTGTCCATTTATGGATTCGTCTAGTTTCCTCTCAAATAGATAACAAAATTCATGTATAGTTCGAAATATATATAAATAACTATCCTGTTGCTTATGGAATGGTAGCTAGACTTACATACACTGAAAATTTGACAAACACACCACAACTGAAACGCGTTTCTTTTACTTTGAGACACAGCCTAACAGCCATCGATACGTCGGATGAATTTAACTTCCACGGTTGGAAATGACATTGGACGTGTTATTTCAAGAAGCACTTCAAAATTATATAATTATAGTATCCTTGAATGTCAAATTACTTATGGTGAGTACGTGCGTATTAATCTACATAATGTACATAATGACGTAGCGCGGTAACGACGGTGACGCATTAATTTTCAGTCACCCGTCGTTATCCAAGCTTATTGATTAAAGCATATTTACAAAATACTGATTGACACTAATTCGAAATGAGGGCGAAATCCCTTGATGCTATTTTGGGTCATAAGCAAAAAATAGAACAAATGCAAGATCTTCTAACGAGGTGCTTACAAAATGTTTGTCTAAATGCGAATTTCGTAAAGTAAACACCTCTTTATTGTTTTAGGCTGTTTTTTTCCGTGCTTAAAATTGAAAAGGAGAAATAATTGTGAGGTAGAAATTGCCAACTATGTGTCAGCATCACCTAACATTAACGTGCCTAATTGCCGTTTAACAGTGGCGAGTTGGGTTACATCTAGATCGCATTATTGAACGTTAATGTGTCCTTTTCATGACTAATCAACCTATAACAGGGTGAAAAGCTGAAATTATCAGAAATCCTAGCAGATACTGGAGAAGCATTCTTTCATTCACAGTATGTTGGGAACTTGCAGGCAAATTTACTGACAATCATCAGTCAAGGTCATATGGGGTGGGGCGTTCGTAAAATAATCCTTCTCAAGAAGAAATTACCTGATTGGTGTACAATACTGAATGATGACAGTAACAGCTTTAAGCTACACTCGCTACCACACTATTGTACCGTCGGAACAGCAAAGTTATATTTTATAGATAACTATAAATTAAACTAGTATTATCATGAAGGTGCCCTTTAAGTAGCTCATGAGAAAAGTTATGCCTACATATTTGACTTAAAGTCTGGTTAGCTTCAATTATTCGTCTTTCAATTAGGACACTTAAATTTTAGATTGTCCTTTTCAATATGCACCTTAAATAAATATGCCATATTACTGACTGCATACCATGTACTATTGTTGAATATCTGTACCAATTTACTATTTTTCTGTTTTGTAATTTCGATCTGAAAGGATCCTATCAGCCGGGAAATAGAATTTGGAGCAGTGAAATCCTTGAAAGTAGACAATGAATAACCCAGGACCATTATTGACCAAATTTACAGAGGTTTGAACATATTTGCAGAACTATAATGTCTGGTGATTTGATATAGCAGGCCACAAGACCAGGAATAATGTAGTGGAAATAGCAAACAGTGGATAATGTGGGTACTGGTCTAAATGTAATCTACAAAATTACCGAAATGAACTCGCCCTAATCAATATTGATCAAAGGAAAGCATCAAACACATGAAACTAATCAATGCCACCTAATTGTACCCTCTAAGGTTGTAAACCGTGAATGTACTGTACAGTGTACTCGTATTCTCCCTAGTTTAACAAATATTTCAAAAGCAAGCCATCGAGTGCAATACTAGATTCACGACGAGACTTTTCAATATCTAGTTGAAGAAGATTCTTTTAAAGAATTTCTTTAGCATTTAGTCAAAGCGTTAAAAGTAACTATATATTATAAATTGTTAATATATCAACTTACAGTTGCGAAATAATCATTCATATATTTGCATCGTATTGTCGTCCGGGGCTACATTTCATCAAAAATTTTCATTCGGATGTATGTAGAACTTGCTGTGCCAGTACAGAATCCGCATTATTCTTCAAGGAATTGTGTTAGAGAAAATTCTGGGCTCTTAAATATGAAAACCCATCCATCTTGTTTTGTAGTGAAAGCCAATATGATTTACACATCTTTTTTGTATCAATACAAGTCATTCACTATTGACAAAGCCATTTCTCACTTTGGTAAGACAGTTTCTCTGTTGCAAAATGGAATTTCCATGTTTAACCAGTGCCAGTGGTTATGTTTTTCATCAAATACAAAGAAACAGAGGTAAACTTCTAAGGCAAATGAAGGAAATTTTTAGTTTTCTTCCATTGCATGATTGCTATTCAAGCCATTTCTTGCCATATTTGGCCCAGAATTAAACATTTTCGCATTCTTTTTGTTCTTAAAAGCGCAGTGTCCAACTATTTAAAGTAGACCATTTGTTTTACATTTTCACCCACGCTAGACAGTTAACCATTTTGATTTTGTGAATTGGATTCCCCTGATTTATAGATGACCGGGCTAGTACAAGAAGTTCTGCACACATTTCCCATTCATGCTTCTGCATCTGAGTTTGCTTAAGCATTTTCGAACGACTGTCCACCCTACAACTGATAACATCTAAATATGACCCGACTGCAGCCAGACTGGTCTCCAAATTGGACGCATCCGACATTCATCATGTTTATCTGTCCTAAGTTGTGGTCCAATACTACTCTATGGCAAATACATTTAGCCTGGGAGAAGATCTTGCTATTCGGAGTCATACATGATGACTTTTATATCTGGTTGCCGTCCTCCAGACTTCAAAAGCAATCAGAAGGAAACTTAGTCATGTCTGCCAAGTACCATCTGATTTTTGTGTATTTGCGGTGTACTTTGTTACCTTTCCACACAGTCATGGGCCTCAGTATGTGGTTTTAACTTATTGATAAATATTTTTTACTATTCATAGTTTAGCTAGAAGCATTCACATATATGGCCTTCTGACCATGCTCTGTATTAGGCGTGGACAAAGAGGTACCATTTGCAATGGAAAAAATATCAAAGGAGAAAACATCTGTTCTTCTGCCCTTTTACAATATTCCGTGAATTTCTTTTGCTTTTAAAATTAAAAGTTCCTTCAATTACTAACAAAAGTTAATAAGGCTTCTTCATCAGGATATAGAGGCCTGACGGAAATGATTACATTTCAGAATAGGTGTGCTAACAATGCAACGTATTCGATTACATAGGTAAACAATATATTGCTCTTACTAATTAAATACAATGTAAACATTTACTACCGTGTTTCCTGTCATGTTGATAATTTTGACTATTTATTCAAATTACCGTGCTGAACTAAGGACATGGTCGCGATACTCTTGGATAGACAATATTCCAATTTTGCATCGTTGGTCATCGATTAGCTGAACTGGGGGCGGGGGAATGTTCTTTTTAAACGTAAAAGTAAATGTAGGACATTTTTTCCATAAATGAACAGGACTAGCCATATATCTGAATTTGTGTGGAAATGCGAAAAGGTCGGTGGCAAAGCTCCAACAGAATTAGCCTGTAGGCTCTATATTGAATCATTCTATGTAGAATTGCCTCAAGAACTGAGTTAATATACTACAAGCAGAACCCATGGGATAAACTACCTGCATACACCGACGTTAAGCCTGTATGCATACATCTCCAAAGGTACCATTATTGAGCTGCTTTAATCAATCTTGTTGAAGCTATCAAGAAATGTTGGCGTAATCAGCGGTGAATTCACTCTTGTTACTTGTCAGCCTTGTACTTTCATGTCCGAAGTCTACCTGGGCTTAAGCCAAAGTAATTAAGGTAATAAGAGCCAATAATGAGATGACTTTAGCTCCATATAGGAAAACGATAAGTTTGACGGACTTCTCCGCAGCATGCGAAATTTTAAGATTTATACAGTATGAATAAGGGAAAAAATCTTCTACGGTGGGTCCTCTTGTAAGTGACTTAAATTGAACATGCATCTTTTCACAGTGCTGAAAGCATTTTTCTGATGTCAAAATTTTAAAATGTACACAGTATGGATAAGGAGAAGAAATCTTCTGCGGAGGGTCCTCTTGTTAGTGACTTAAATTGGACATCTTTTCGCGCTGCTGAAAGTATTTTTCTTATGTCACTCAGACAGACCCGGAGTAATAACATAGCAGGATAACGTTATGAACGTTGGTGCAGTGTCCTGTGCCTTAAACGATACCTTTATATCAATTTCAAAGACCGTAGAATTTTTAAAAAAAACCGTGTGTTTTAAATTGAGTATTGACTATTTAATCCACAATGTATAAACCATATGTTAATTGTTTACTTATTATTTTACCGCGATAAACATAAAGGGGTTATTATCAGTTCTCAATTTTTTGTGGTTCGTACAGTCGCCCAATATTTTGATCAATATTTTACTGCAGTAAAGATCACTTCCTGGTGACTTAGACCTAATGGTTTTTTTCTGATCAAAGCGACTTGAAAGACCTTAATCTAATCAACCGAACTTAGTTGAAACATTTCATGACATGCATGAGCCTCTTTCATGTTTGTTAAACTAGAATATGGATTGTGTAACTGAGGCTGCTCTTACCCTGTTCCTTCCTTGGTATTTAAAATAGGACACCTTTTGTGTGACTTATCTGCAGCGTTAGAAAGAATTCATGAATAGTAAAGTATAGCGCAACTTCAGTAGGTAAATCTAAATTGATTCACCTTTCTTGGTCTGGCTGTCATGAGGATGAATTTGTGGAGTCTAATCTTGCCTTCAGTTAGAATCTGCACTTTTGAGCCCTTTGAGGAAATTTTCAGACACGCTTTTGTTACACTCTTTATTATCTGTTGACATGAATAGATCTTAAGCCAGGATGCGGAGAAGAGAAGCTAGGGATTTATCACAAAGCTCGAGTCTACTTTGGTTGTGACTTTCATTACTCAACTGCACAGGACTAAACTCACTGGCTTGTGTTCCTGGCCATAAAAATCCAATGGCCGGTGCCATCTTGTTATTACTATTGTTGTTTTGAGGGTGGATTTTTGTGTTCCAATTAACGAGTCATTGTTCTTGGGTTTATGTGTGGGATCTCCATTATACATGGTGGGTTAAAGATGAAAGATCCAGTCTGATTGGCCGGTTTTGTGCGTGCAGTCATTTACAATTGAGAGCTGGAACAGTGCACAACCATACAAGGTTGTAGGGGTGGACCTGATGGGCACAGCAGGTGGATCAAATGCACAGGGGCTGGAAGTATACTGTGCAGTGACTTGGTCAGAAATGAATAAATTTGTCAGCAGAATTTGCCTTTTATAGGGACACTGGCTCCAGCTGACTGGTCACACAGTCAAAGCATTCAGACCTATTGTGAATGTGACACTTCCATTGTGACTAATTACAATCCACATTATTTCAATGCTCCCAGCTGAACTGGTGTCAAGAAAGTTGACGTTTCAAAATTAAAGATGGCCATCCCCCAAAATATTTCTCCTGACCAATGACAAGCCATCAGCGTTGCTTCTTTCAATTCGAATATGAAAAAAGCTTCTTTTATCTTTAAAAGTGCATTTGGCACGTGAATATGCGCATAAATGGCTCAAAATCCTGTTTCTACAAATGTTTATTGGTCGAAACCCTAAACTAAGAGTAAGCAATATTTCACTTATTATTGTAAACAACGTGATAGAATCTTTTAATTAAGCATTCAAATATGGTATCACTCGCCATAAAACATATCATTCCGCTGCAGTGTTTCTAAAGGACGTTGCTCAAACTCTGATAAATAATATCTGCCATTTTAAACTGCATAAGCGCCTATGCTAAAACACGTGAATTTATTTATCGATGTTTCGTGAAGGTACAAGTAATTTTTTTACCTTATTGTCAAATGTAATTTCCACCTTTGTCTACACGATTCCTGTAGACATTAGTTCAATCATTTCATGTATATTTGTCCAATAAAGCTGGGTACACATAAAACTGAGATAGACAGTAATCATTGTTTGCGAAGCTTCCCGTCTTTCCTGAGCCATTTTCTATTGATGGATTTATCTTAACATTGTATTGGCAAATCTAACAGTACAATGACAGAGTCACAATTTCGATGGCTATTCGGTTGTCACCAATGCTGTCTGGTCTGATACAGTATTGTCTACTTTTACGTATTAATACATAACAAGAGAACCTGGGAATAGATCTGTAGCGATAGAATTCCTACATTGAGTGAAATATGTAAATCAATGTCTTGGCTCAAACAGTTTCAGTGCAAAGTCCAACATAAATGAAACAGTACGTAATGTATGAAGAAGATATTAAATGGTAAAGAATAAGAGAATAAGAAATACTGATAAGATTGAACATTAATTGAATCTAGCACGATCTTACTAATTACCCAATAAGAATGACACAGACAAAAAGAAAAGATATTACAAAAAACATCAGTACCAAATATTTTACGTTTCAGCTTGTGCTCAGTGTGTTCTTGTCTGTATACCTAGTGAACCACGGAGGTTTCTTTTTACGACCATTCGGCTCATAATGAGTCGGAAAAGTGTTACGCAGGTCGAGGAAGCGGGCAATTTATGTAGAGTCCCGGTCTCCTTCACGTGGCGCCTTCATTACTCAACCCTGTTCCGCAATAAAAATTGTCACTGGAAATTATTTAGGGTCAGATATTTGATGCAAATAACTTATATAGTCAATTTTATAAAAGAAAAATATTTTTTATTTTGTTAAACTGTAATACTGAAAATAACACATGTAAAATCATAGAAGAGAATTGAAAATGTCATCATGACCCAATCTTTGTAGTTCTTATTTACATGTACACGGATTACATTCCACAGTTCAAATTACAACAGAACCTGGTTTGAGCGGCAGCTTGTTGTAAGGCACCCTGCCTTTTACGGCACCCCTGCCTTTTACGACAGTGTTAATATAAAATGATTCATGTTTATTTTACTTGTTTTAGTCCTAACAAAACAGATTCTACTGTAACGAAAATTAAATATATACATGTATCTAGTTACTCATTAGTATTCAACGTAAATGTACTACAATTCACAAAGCTATATATGTAGTTGTCTTTCAGTCAACAATGGTGTTGGTTTGTCTTCTGCAAAATTTATAAGAGCAATGAAATCGGCGAATCGATATTCTAATGCACAGATTCCAGTACAGTACAAGCACCCATATTTCTAACAGCCACAATAAAAAGTCGGCATGGACAGCATTTGCACTCGGTATATAATAAAGTCTGAACAAATTCAGTGGCCATGAGGATGGATGATTTGATCCAAAAGGCCATAAAGCCAGAGCTAATAAACTGTAAGTAGTGCCCGTGGGATAAAGGTAACTGCATATATGGGTCTAGGCTTAAGCTGATCTCCAAAGGCACCGATATGATTTAGCTTTAATCACTATTGATGAAGTGAGCCATCAAAAATGTTTTCCAATGATCAGTCTGAAACAAAATTACGAGAGAAAGGTTTAACATAAGAAAACTTTGTCTTTAGCTTTCTTGTTTTATTCTGTTTTATTTTATGTAATTTTGCAGTATTTGGGCCAACCAAAACATTTCACGATTCCTAATTTCGCAATGTTAAAAAAGAGACTACAGTAAAAAAAGGAAGTCAAATTTGGGCAGTGTTGATGAAATAAATGCTTAAAGCATTCACTTAGTCTATATTTGAAACCACATGACATCTGAATTAATCATATGACAAGTACATGTATGCAGCTGTATTTCATCATGTTCTGAAGTTACATTGAAATAAAAGAATGGTACAGTTATTGTAAAGAAGCTGTTAAAACAGCAAGGAATCTGGAAATAAAATGCCAAGTTGTCCATGGGCCTTCGGTACATAATGAACACTCTTCTCTTCTTTTCAATAAACCTGCCGACTTATGTGAGATGGTATTTCACGTTTATGTAACCACAGAAAACAGTAAAGCTGACATTTAGAGTAGTGAAGCCTGCGGATGTATAATAAAGTCCTCTTGGCTCTAAGGACAGGCTTTCATTACTCCCAACATATTGCACAATTAAAGACGTAACCCGATAGTGAAATCTCAGATGCTTACGATGTCTTATTCATAGCTCGTCGGGTTCCAATTTAATGGGAATGACCAAAACTGGATTCTGTATAAATTTGCGTCAACAGAACGGTATCCATTACAGTTTCTTTTACCTGAACAAAATCACGGTGGTAAATGAATACGTCAATTAATTCTTGGACCAAAACTGTCTACCAAAGCGACAGTTAGACCACTTGACAGGCACGGGTAGGTAGGCTTTAATCGCTTTAAAAATACAGGATTCAAAAGAGAAGCTTGCATTGATAATAGCTGGTGGATAATCTATTACATAAGGCATGCCTATTCTATACCAAAGTTCCTGTTAAAGTAATGAAGGGTCAGAAGGCTAAACATAAACTACGGGTTATAGGGACAGGGATTGATGATTTCAATCCAGTCTCTTCTACTAGTATCTTTCATTACTCAAGTAGAATAGGTTTCGCAAATCCGTTCCTAAATAGTAGTTTCCCAGGTCCACCGAGATAGATTACATAACCAATTTGGTTTTCTATGTTGAAAGCTTACATTGTAGACAGCAATGTTCTGTGTTTGATCATAAATGTCCATTCAAGAGTGGTATTCCATGTAAGAAATCATATCGCAACAGTTCTCCTTGTTACCGGGCTTTAAGCTGACCTTGCAACAGAAAATCAGTATGGGTAACATGGAAATACTCTCAGCGAAAGCTGCAACTAACGACAGATACTTGAGTGAGCAGCTCACTTTTCCGGCTAACAGGGAATTCAGGTCAGGAGAGGATTACACTAGGGTTTAGGTGACCAGGGACGGGTAAATAGGCCAATAACACTTAATTAGAGGATCAGTGGTCAGCCAATACGAAAGCAATCAGTAAATCCGACCCACTTTGTTTGGGTAAATTTGAGTTTGATTGGCAACAAAGCCGTAGTGTGGACTCTGAAGGAGGCAAAGTCCATTTATAGAGTACAGATTAGAAGGACTTCAATGGCCTGTGTGGCCTAATCGGAAAGGGTATTGGTATCCTTGTAGGGGTATTTTGGGCGGATGTGATTATTGGAAATGATGATTCGACCCAAATTACTGTAAACGTACCTGCATGACCTCATTGATGTTTCATCGTGATGCTGTTAACTGCTTTGTAGATGGTATTTAACAAATTGATTAATGAGTTATGCAAATAGAATACTTCAATTTACTGATCATAATTTCCAGCTATACGTGAAGCAAAAAAGTGGCTACTTCTATTTCGAACCGATGTTCGTGTCTAATGCATGTCTCTTTTATTTTCACAACCCTTTCAGAGGAATTTTGTGAAGACACACTTAATACCAAAATAGAAGCCTTCTTTGAAAATTCATCAACCAGCTGCTACAGTAATTATTGAATGTATGTAGCATATCTACAAGAATGTGGGTACTCAAATCCCAGTACATATAACACACAGATATGTTTTCACTCGAATTGATAAAAGACACTGTTAGAAACCTCTCAATTGAACATGACACATGTTAAGAGATCCCTTTGCTTATTCAGTCAATTAGATGTCTGATAGATGCCAGCGCTCGGTGTTTGATCCGCGGTTCCTCAGGGGTACATAGTCCAGATGTACTTGACAGTTATCACTGCTAGTTTTCCCATAAGTGTACTAGTGTTACTGCGAGTGCCGAGCCGTAAGACCGATAGAATCGTCATGTCTGTATGTTTGAGAAAGTTTTTTTGTAATTTTAAAATCAGTTGGGGAACAATGGAAGTCTTCGTTCGAGTCGATTAAAATTCATGCGTAGCTTGTGTGCTCAACTAATATAAAAATCTGGTAATGCATGATGTATCATAACATAACGACACTAATTGCAAGTGGTACCGGTGTTATCGGTTGGTTTAGCGAAGGGTATTCATCTTAAGTAAGTGATATGGCAGATAGTAAACCGTGAAAGCATTGATCAAAAATGATTAGATGTGGTGATATCGGGGTATGCACTCAACATAGGCAACAGGATAAGGCAACACGTTTCAATGAGGAGAGGTTATATGATGTTTATAAGGATAACCGTTTGGCTTAATGTTCAAGAAGGTTTTTTAGAGATCAGAACTACAAATCTTGCGATTGAAGCTGACATGTGTTGATGCATCCTGTGCTTTTAAGGTCAATTAGACGTAGCGACGTGACAGGACCGGGTCTTTTTATCAGGTTTGATCTCTTTTGCCCGAGGGACATGAGACTCGCGGGATGTTGGTGACAGCTGTAAATGGGAACAATCGTAGAAGAAACTTTGAGGATAGTACTTGTGTCTGGATTTAGTGTTGCGTTGACAGATAGAGAAAGGAATTTAAAGGACATTCTCTAAATTATGCATCAAGGTTTTCTGGATATGAAATATGGACTTTAGTTTTTTATATCATAATCTTTATGTCTTATCAGAAACCATCCACCAACATCTAAGCATCAGTGAAGCTGCCTAAGATTAAGGGCAAATTTGCATTCATCTACATTAGAAAGGCCGTAACATACGTTTCAATAATGCTCACAAATTTGTCTTCGTCATGCAATAGGAAGATAGAAACTAAACCATAAAGTTTTACTGAAACGAGAATATAGGATGCACCACGGTCATACCTGTAGACATTTAATAGAAGAGAACAAAAGAAAATAGACCAATTACTTTATAACAGAGGCAACAGCTGAATTTTACGCAGCATTCCATTTGCCTGAATAGCACAGTGTTGGAATATTTATTCTTAAATGCCCCCAGATTAATCTAATATTCGTAAGCTGTTATGCTGTTATGTTCCTTTTACCCAGCTCGACACATTGCTACATACATTTAAATAATTTTACTATTTTTTCTTTTCCATTTCAGGAGTACTGAAGGACTTCTTACGGGAGTTACCAGAGCCTCTCTTCACAAACGCTCTCTACCAAATGCTTTTGGACGCTCTCAGTGTTCGAATGCCCGGTGATCCAGATGGGAGTGCCAAACTCATGCTCAGCATACTGGAGTGTCTACCCAAAGCTAACCAGGTCAGTTTAAAATTAATACTCTTTAATATGTATTCTGAATATAAGTAAACTACCTTCATTAACACCTCATCATGATACTATCAAGACAACAATGTATTCTCTCTGCGCGAAATCCTTTTCTGGTGATATTTGCCACAACAATGAACCACTTCTTTAGTCATAATTGTATTCAGTGAAAATATTACATTAATGTTTGATGGCAGATTTGCGCATGCCAAACATGGCGTTTTGCTGTTCTGATGGGCAACATTTTAGCGCAACAAAAATAAGAAATATTATCTATGTGGTTCTGAATGCGTGCAGTTTATATCAATGGTATGTCAGCAGCTCAGGAACTGTGTTTCAATTGCAAACAATTGCTACAGTTGTCAAAATGAAAAAGACTGAACGAACATTTCATCCTTTCGGGAAAATGTCAAAATTTATTTCCTTAGAAGTTGATGGATGTATTATCCCTTTGAATTTTTGGCGTCATGGTAAGAACAAAGGTATGAATATGTCAAAACAATTTAAATTTTAGATTGCATAGAATATCAGTAACAAATAATGTTCCATAATTTGCGTAAAAAATTCTATGAAATTGAAACTACGGTGTTGGTATTTAAATGAAAATGCCAAAGCATTATCTGGAGAAAAATGCACGGAAAATGATAGTTTGTTTGATTTTAATCAAAAACGTTCACTTGTTAAATTAATAAAATGAAGATATAATATTAGACGTGATTTACGTGTTGTGATCTGTAAACGATTCATGTGATGGGTGAGATTCCTTGATTTCGAGAATTAGCTATCTGCTACTTCAATTGCATACTAAAAGACTTTTCCATTTGGAACAAATCAAAAAGGGAGTAGGATTGTTGATACTCTATATCTAGAGTAAATAAAAAACTACAAAGACCATAATATAGACCAAACCTAAGCCAGTTGATCTTTATTCAACAGTAAATTTATTGTTATACCTGTACTATCGTAATTTCAAACACATGTGTTGTAATCATACTACTAA
>JBCAUI010503661.1:0-13118 GCA_038406195.1 Haplosyllis anthogorgicola | reverse complement strand
ATAATAATAATCTACGTCATAGGTCCGTAGCAACAGTTGTGAAGGTAGCATTTACACTACCGTGTAACCCTTTAATTGTGTTAGAGACTGTTTCACATTATGTAGATTTCCAGCTAACGATTAATAGGGCACAACACCCAATTATTTGTATGCGCAATTCTATCATTTCGATGCAGCTTAAGTAGTTCTGATTATATATGATGTTTTAAGAAACATTTCGAACACTCGTCTTGGACACTTAAATGTCGAAATACATTCGTTTTTGACGACAACTGCAGTTGTGCTAGTCTATATTTGATAGAATGAAAGGAGTTTCCACTTTTGCATTTTTCATCTGAATACACATAGAAGCTGTTCACCCCTTAATGCATGGGGTCCCGCAGCGGGTGTTTGCGCAAACCAATGTAAATATACTAGGATACCCGCAGCGGGTCCTCAATACAAATTATTGGTATTTTACTACAGTATGTGAAGTTGGTCTGATCAATGTTTGACTCAGTATGAAAGGTCTATTTAGGAGGTGCCACCTCCTAGAATAGTATCCAAATTTACCAACACTTCACATATAAGAGAAGCTCGAAAATGGCCATATGGTGGAGAATTCTAGATTCCAGTCTGGGCGGGACATTTAAATTTTTACATTAACAGTTATGAAAGGGTTAAAAACACACGTGTCTTTTGTCAGGGAACTCAGATTTGAATACAGTTGTTCAATTACAAAAAATTATGCTTAGATTGAAGTTGATACAATAACAGCTTGAGGGTCAGATACACTGATATCACTTTGGGAAATCAAGTGTGTAAATTCACCATTTAATTTTAAAAGTTCGTCATCCAGTTGAGGGAACTCGAAAATGGGACAAAGGATAACTGAATATGTGACAAGCATCAAAATAAGAAGAACTGTAATTCATTAGACTATGCATTTATTTTTAATATTTTGCAATCGTATTCATCTGTATCTGTCATTTTTCTTTACATGTTATGCGGTTAATTACTAACACATAGAATAGAGTTTCTTTATCTCCTTTCTTTTCTTGCAGATCCTCTGCATCGTGACTAGAACACAATTGCAAAGAGGTAAGTCTAATTGTCAACTAAAGCTGATGAATAGCAAGTCATTTAAAAAGTACGTTATGTAAAGTGACACCTTTTTGTCCAGATTCATGTTTCTATGGATGGTCCTTAAAGCTATTTTTGCTTGGTGTGCAGTTTTACGCTGGGAAATAATTAAATAAATGATGTCGCAATTGCTGCATCTCAAGTGGGCAACCCAAGAAGCTGGAGCATGGCTAGGTTAGATTAGCGATAATTATTCAATCGGGAAACAATAGAAATTTGCCAGCTGCGGATCAGGGAGCCCCTTTCTCGTGTTCAAAATGCTTTTTTGTCATGTTGCTCTGGGTTCGTCCTTGTATGATCACGTTTTGTTTTCCTCTCCTTTGCTTTCGGAGAACAACAACACTCATTTCCGCTGAACAAAACGTCCCCTTGTACAAATTCATGTAAAATGTCCAAAAAGTTTTTCTTGTGTGTGTGAAAACTGAAAAAAAACCCCAGCCAATTGCCTCGAAATGATATCATCATTACATTTGGATAAATACTTGTTCTAAACTTCCTAAATCAACAAGACAAGGAAAACACTTCCAAGGATAATTGGGCATGTATCACAAAGAAATAACAGCTCTTGTTTATGCTTGTAAATTCGGCCCACATATATGTGTGGCCCTTCTGGGAAACAGAACTCTTTCCCTTTCTAATTTGTTCGTGTTTCCAAAGTTGCAGAATCTCGCCCATTCCAAATTTGTACTCAATCAAGGACTAATTTCCCGTTTTAGTGGAGCATTAGTGGTCGTGTAAGTGCGGCTTCTCTTTCATGAGTAAGTGTTGTAACAGTTTGCGTGACAGGGTCTGGACGTTTTAAGCAAATCTTTTAAAAGCCAGAGATTGTACGGAAAATCTTCACATCTTGATCCATCAGAAGAAACCCAATGACACTGAAAACAAAACGCCAAGTGTCTTTTTATTCAATACTGTCTGTTGCCTTTTGTTTTATGCTGTAAGACCGTGGTTTAACAGGTTTAATTGCTGTTTAGTTTGACATAAAGTGTCCAAGATCACCAGATTACTGCCAAATGAGACAATACTCATTCATTAAAGTGAAGGAAGGTTGGGCATTCTAAAACTGAGTAATTAAATACTGCGGCATCCACATAAGAATAAATACCTGATTGAGCTCGTTATAGATCTACTTCCATTTAACCAAATATTTATTTGTGTTTAGTAAGGTTTGAAGAATGTGATCCAGGTAGGTGAGATGAGAGAGAATAAATTACTCATTTTTATAACACAATGGTCGTATCCTCTTTTTCTTTCGTACTTTTGTCACCGATCTTTAAATTGGTAAATCAAGTTCTTTGATGCACTACTTTCACTACCGACTGTTGCGGCTCATTTGATCAACAGATTACGGAATGATCATGTAGGAAACCTACCATCAGATGGTAAAAATCGAAATGAGCGTGAAGCATATCGACTAGGAAAGCATGAGGTTAAAATAAACAAATAATTCATGTTAGCATGCTGTCAAATTACTGGCACTTAACTAACTTGCTATTTTCGAGGTTATATTATGATCTCTCATATTTCTTTGGGATTTATTAAAGCTTAAACCGGCTCAAGGATGGCTAAAGATTTCTTTTGAATATAAATGAAGCAAACGTAAGAGTCTGAAGGTTTACCACTCCAAATTTGTGCTTCATCAAAAGTTAATGTCCTGTCTCTGGTAGTGTAAGGGCATTCTATTGACGATCATCTGATGAACCCGAGGCTACATTTGGTTATGTCGTCACGAAAATATAGAGTCTGTTTATTTACTTAAACCTTTGATTTCAAGTGTTTTCTCACGGCAATGCATATGCTCTTGAAAATTCGTTGACGGGAACTTCAACTGTACACCACTGTGAACTTATTTTATGTTCCTGTTCTATGTTCTCAAGTTGTTTTGTTTTGTTTTTTTGCAAATTATGATATTGGTCACAATATTGATCACTAAAGTATTCACATTTGAATGCTTTTTCATTCCAGAATAAAAATCAACTATTTTATCATACAGGTGATCCCGCTTTCATTAAACCATGAAGGAAAACTCCAGAAAGTTTGAGCTAATCAGAAGTTCGAGTTATCCGTGTTCAAGCTAAGTGAGATGACCTGTATATGTATTTTTCGAAATACATGTACATTTAAATAGACAGATCAGTGTAGGACAAAAAGTGAATGTAGTACAAAAATTGAAATATTGCACGGTTATCAACCAAATCTATCGTCGAATGTGCCAGCATTTTTTCGGGATATACTTATAGAAGCAAATTGCATCACAACAACTGGACTTTATATTATCCAAACGAGTTATGAAGCCAGAAATATGTCTGTCAAAGCAACACACAGTGCTACTCAGTCAATGAAACCATTTTAAGAATGCCATTAAAGATCACATAAAGTAACCTAAACTTTACCACTAAATTTTAAGCAACAAAGAACAACTAGACATGAAGTTAAATAAAATGTTTCTGGTGTATCAGAGCTTGGCGTGCTTCCTGCATGGTACGAAAACCAACTACCGACAGTCCCTACATAAAAGGCCACTGACTAGAAGAGCTTTTTTTCCACCAGGCCTTTTCTGACCTTCTATTCAGACGAGGGTTTAATGAATATTTGACCAAGAGCTAAGCACTGCATGCAAAATGAGTCCTCGCTTCCGTTCTTTGGTATCAGAACCAAAGTGTTATCAAACCTGAAGTGTACTTAACATGCACATACAAAATGTTTTGTAAAGGAAGTTTTCATTTTAAAGTAAGAAAGACGAAATGGTAAAAATATTTGATGGCTGCTTGACCAAAAGTGAAACTTGCTAACTTAAATGTCGTCGTCATGATTAAAAAATAAAATTGACTTTTCTTTCCGTTATAAAGGTGGCAGTGAAGGGATATTATGACATTAGTCCACCAGCCGTTTCCTGTTATTTTCTATGTATAATCTAAATACCTTTGATTTACCACAATTCGATATGACAGATACAAGCAGTGGGTGTTAATTGCACAAACGGTTAAATGTAAAGAAATCGTTTATCTTTTAATGACCATTGCCAGAGAAATGTAACAGGACAGATTATCTGAATAATAAATACCTTTTATGTGTAAATCAGGCAATAAAATTAGGAGTTCGCAAGTGATGCTAAATTTAGCCTTGTACAAAGCTACTATTTTTAATCAGTGTTTTTGATACAAGTGGAAATCACACGCAAATGTCCTGCGTGAAAGTCTATGTTTATCTGATTTATTGTCTCCTGATATGTGAGTATAATTTGTGTCATTAGTATAGATTGGGAAACACTATGTATCATTAGGATATTGTCACTGTCTGGTACCAATTTGTTTTATGTTTAATTTCACCCAATTTGCGGCAAGAATGCGAGGGGTACATACGAGAACCCTTCCGATGATTCCGAGGAATGCTTGCTTTACGCTCATGGTAAGGTATCGGCTAAAGATTCGAAGGTCCTGAGTACGGACCATACCTACTGCTCATTCCTTCTCTGAGAGAAGTGGAGCTGCCTGCTTGCTTAACACCTTTCACGGTTTATGTTCGTATAGTTGATGTGAAGAGGATTTCAGAGATCTAAAGAGGGTTATGCACTGAATATCACTCAATAGGACTGCAATGTAGATCCGTAAACGACTGTGAAAAAATTATAAAAAAAATCCCCGATAACTAAGATAATTTCTAATTTACATTTCAATTTGCACTTTTGTAGTTTAATTAACACAGTGTGAAAATGTAGACCCAACAAGTAACAAGGGATGACCTGTCAATGCACAGAGACTCATGCCGTCCCAGAAAACTGTAATGCCTGAATGGAACACATAAAAATCATCTCGTGAATACAGAGAGCCTCTGCCTACTAGCTGGGCATGAGGCTCAATTAGAAACTCAATTATGGTGCAGCGAGGTTATGTAGTATTTTTAGCCTTGAAAAAAACGATGTATGTGATTTATATTATGGAGTAATCATTATTACAAGAGTGGCTGCAATAATTGTTATTACTAGTTATTATGGGTCATTACTAATTGCAATAATCATTATCCCCTAACAGTAGTGTTTGCTTTGTTTTAGATCTATTTGAGTACTTGTTCCTTTAGAAACAGACTGTTCGAATTTCTGATTAGATAATTTCATTTGGCTGGGAGATGACAACACAACAACAGTTGTAAGTACTTGTTTGTAAAATATGGCATTGTACTGTTTCTGTAAAACATTTTAAATTGAAACGTTTTCGTCAAAAAGTGCAGAAATAGTGTCAATACCTGAAACAATCACCACGTGTAGCAGAACATTTGGAAAACCACTGCATATCGTGTCTACAGAATTACACCATTAGGGCCTGATCCTCTAATTGATTTCATTGTGAAATAAAACGATGTCTAATTCGCACCTTTATCGTGTATCTCACGATCGTGCGTGTAATCACATTTAAGATTTTAATGACACCATCTTCCTCTCTATTTTGAATTACCGTAATAATTTGTTTTTCCCATTTCACTGTTTAACATGGAAGTTCCATTCAACCAAGCTCATAAATATTGTTTTAATAGTTTTAAAATGTAGCTCACTTCCTATTATGAAGTGTAAACAAGACAATTTATTTTCTTATTTTAGATTGTTCTGTTTTTACACTTAAGGCGATAACGTCAACAACAATACCTGTACTTTTTGGACAACAAATGACAGTTTCCTTTCTGTTTCAAACTGGTTGAGATCGATGATATACTATGGCAATCTTCTTCATTTGAAGTGAACTTTAGATAATCATATTGACATTTGTGTCACTGAATGTGTTCGGCAGGTACAGAACATCGTCGCCCTAACTTGTTTCTGTAGCCGCAGGGTAAACTAGCAGAGTAATGCGTCAATACATTGGGAGGAAATGTAACACGTTTTTTTTTTCTAGAGGTTTCCGAGAGCGGGTTCATCATTGCAACTAAAATGATACACAGTTGTTTTATTGTGTGAAGCTGTTGTTTGATGGAATTCCTCCACAACGTTCTATACAAATAGACAGACGTTGAGACAATCCATCAAAAGTGGTTTTGAATTTTCAATGGGAACTGCTATTTTTTCAAAGTCCAAAAAAGATTCAACTTTATTCAGGATTGATCAAATGAGATGAAAACAGCAGGAATCTTTTAATTGTTACTCACAAATAATCATAAATAAACCAAGATATATTGCAAAATTCCACTTTTATCATTTATAACCATTATAACCATCATTATAACCATATTACAGGACATAAGATAGCATTACTTACAGTATAACATACAGTATCAAAAAGACAAATATGCTTGGTTTGTTTGTCATTAGTTACCACGCCCAAGGTACAGCTAACAATATCATTCATCCCTTGGGTTTAATTACCTATATCAGTGGTATCAATAAAAAGCATACCAAGTAAGAACTAGGCTATCGATTTTATCATATGATTAGGCCATTGGCACCATATTTAAATGGACGCAATCAGCTTCATCACGTCACAGTTGATATATATGAGTGGAACTCATGACTGATCCATATGTGTTAAAGCTGCACGTTCATTTCTGTGCTAGATATCGGAACATAAACATACCTGAAGGTAAGTTAATTTTGTGATTTGAATTAGTCGGCTTTAAATTAGGTTCGTTAGACGAGTTGAAGAATTCGGGTAGAATACTGATGCATGTAACTAAACAAATTCTTTGTATTATAATCTTAAGCATCTTGTTTACTTTTACAAATTAAAGGTTATCACGTCCTTCCAGTGATATGACATTTTTCTGGCCGTATTCTGAATGATTTCCTAGTACAAAGGAAATCCTTAATGACAGAACACGGCCACCTGAAACCAATTGATTTCGCTGAATGTAGGACCGCGACTGTACTAGCAGTGTGGTCATGTGCCGTTAAAGCAATATTCAAAGTGTTTTGGGTTAACAGCAACAGAATTATCCCAAATATCTTCTGCCAACGTTAAAGACACCTATTGCTCATGACCAGCCTTCTACGCCTTGTATTCTGACCCTGCAATACTTTACCCCTCTTTCCCTTGGGTTGAACAGACGACGGTGGCACTGGTAATTGAACGTTGGTTAAAAAAGTGGTGGCATCAACAGCCACAAATTTGGCCACAGTTTTTCGCTTTTCGATACAAGTTTGGCAAGTTAGATCGCCGTAGAATCGCATAGAATTCAGTTCGATTGATAGAGGTGTGGCGTCTACGCTTAGTTACCATTTAACATTTATGACGGCTCATTGACGCAATAGATCTATTAAGAATATAAATTTATCTAATAGCCTATTAGTGGTAATGGCACCTATTCTTGGCGAAGATACGTAGCATAAATAATAATAGAGTTAATAAGGCCTAAACTGTGCAACAACTAACACACATATACGTAAGTTTCTTATATTATTTACATCAACTATTGTCATGCAGTAGCAAACGCCGATCTTTCAATATCACTTATTTGAGGTCATTTTATGATGTCTAAATTACTTGCAGGATAAAAGATTTATCGTGGACTCCCAATGCCCTTTATTCCCATATGCCCAATTATCTTTGTCCGGTATAGCAACACATTGTATGTAGTAGCTCCGACATATCAACACCGAAGATTTGTGCTTGATTAGCACATTGGCACAAAACCCTGATTAAGTGTATACAACGAAACACTTCATCTTAAAGCTGTTTAAGGCAAATGAAGCTCAACTTTGGTATTGACCTTGCATGCGTGTGTTGGGAATCAGGATAAGGATTATGTGAGGCGTCATTTGCAAATAACAATTTGCCATATATGGGATAATAAAGCTTAGTGTGTTCAGATGTCACTCGGGGATAACACGTCCAATTGTCTGTTAGAAATGAAACGCAAGGAAACAGTAACACAATTTGTTCTTAGTCCAAAATACGGTAAGCATGCCCTCAATCACCAGGTGGTTGCATAATTAGCTCAGCTTAAAATAGTTTTTTATAACAATCTTTGTTAGGACTTCGGTCTATTTATCTTGCCTACCTGTGAGTAATTTTGGCAAGAGTACAACAGCTATTTGGCAAGCTATGTGTTATCCGGATAAGACATTGACTCCCACTTCTTTGTATATAATTGGCAGGCATTACTTAAGTTACGTAGGGGAAATAAATGAAAGAAGTAACAAGAAAGCCGTGGGGCTTATGGTACAGCTGAAAGAATGATATCATGATACTTTTGTTTGATGCATTTTTGAGAACAACACAGTTGCATCAGGTGTCACAAAACATGTTGGAACAACAGGTCACATACCTATGTCTACTTGAAAAATAAATGCGAAAAACATTCAACATGTGTAGTTTCAAAGTTTCAATGTAAGTGTGGGTTTTTTGAGCTTGCCTGCCACAACATTGTTTATGCACAATGTTGTTTATGCAACTTTGTCCACATTGTTGAACTGACCTACCACAACCTTATTTGCAAGTTGTGAATGAATATGTGAGAAGTTATGGGACAAAATGTTGCTATGAGCTTTCAAACCATATAAATCATCTATTCTTACATCACAGTTGCATCAGGCATCTTGAAACATGTTGTTTTGATGGGTCACATGCCTATGTTTCATTGAAAAATAAGTGAGAAATTTCACTTTTTCCATTTTGGGAAAATTTTGACATGCATAGTTTCAATGGAAGTATGGGGTTGTGACCCCTTGTTAGAATCATCTGGACAAAAGAATGTCTGTTCTGAAGGTTTGAAGGAAATCCATGCATATTTGATCGAGTTATTTAACAAAACATGATATTTCAAATTTCAAAAAAAATTGTTTATGCAACTTTATCCACGTTGTTGAACTGACCTACCACGACCTTTTTTCCAAGTTGTAAAATGAATATGTGAGAAGTTATGGAAACAGTGAAATTTCTCGCTTATTTTTCAACGAAACATAGGCGTGTGACCTGTCAAACCGACGTGTTTCGAGACGCCTGACGCAACTGTGATGTCAGAATAAATGATTTATATGGTTTGAAAGCTTGTAGTTGCAAGTGTTTACCATGCCCACGCCAACTACAACTACAACAACTACATGTCGATTGGTATAGTACAGCTGAAGGCTTTCAGCTGTGCTAACAAGCTGAAGAGAAGTGAATGATGGACTAGAAAAGTAATTGCTTGTTTGAGTGATTAAATCATCGGATCATCTAAAACTCTCTGATTGCAAGTGTTTAAAGTTTAAAACTCTCACTTGGTAAACCACATTCAATTGTTAATAGGCTGTTCGATTTATAACACTGGTGTGCACCATACAGGTTTAGTGTGCTCTCTATAGATACACACAGGTCCTCAAAACAAACACCTAGTGTTGAAGCACTATATTCTTGACTCACCACCGTTTTGGTAATTCACACCAGGCCCAATAGGTGGTGCATGAAAGGTGCACATCCAGTGTGATCTGTTGACAAATCAAACACCCGACACATACTCTCACACTCTTGATTCGTACCAATGTGGTAAATTGAACAGAGACAATGAAACAGATGTTAATACCTGGTGCTCCTTGTCAAGATGATCACATTCACCTTCTGTTGTATCATCTGGAAGTCTTTTTCCAGTAAAGTATGCGAGTAGATTTCTCGTAAGCAAAGTAATTTGGTTTCTTGAGGTGGAACCGTCAATGAAGACACTTACGTAAAGTGGATATGGAACTTCAGCTACAAAAGATAAGAGATACAAGTACGTTTAAAGACACGAGTTTCTGAACACTGTGCAATGCTTTTTCCTCTAAGAACAGTGTCAGAATGATTAGTGTGTTTAATCCCAGAAAAGAGTGTTCTAAACTCTTCTACTGTTAAATGAAATACTAATAAGTTACTGTAGACCGTGTTTTATTTGTCTTATTTCTAATTCTTTAATTTTATTATGTGAAGCCACTTTCAAATTCACAGGTGTCGGAATTCAAAACATTAACTTTGTCCATACATCCAAAAAGTTTCCCTGACTATTTGACCAAGAAACCCCAATAAGGCCTCGTAATTTCGAAACCAACACGAACTGAAACAATTTAAACATTCCTACCTAATTTTTTAATATTATTCATTGAGTCCAATACTTCTTTGAATAGTTCACACTCTGGACTAATTAACATGCAATACAGCAAGTGTGTCACCGTTGAACAATCCGCAGTTATGCTGTTAACTTGATCCGACCCAGTTGACAAGTTGTACAAAAAGCGTGCTACGAGTGTCGCCACCTGTTGGAAGACAATTTAAGTTGCATTAAATCTGCTGCATGTTTGAATCTTGATTTTGATGCATACAGTAACTCAAACATATGCATTCACTAAAAGCAAAAGCTTATGCCATACCTTGCAGAGCCTTTTTGATGCGTCGGTTTCATAGTCGTATTTTTCACTCGCGTTCATACCTGCTGGATATTCTACATCCATTATGTGTGGAAGATCATATCGACTGTTGTAGTACCTGAATAGAAGAGAATATTTTAAATGGCAGTTAAATTCCTCTAACGGTATCAATTTCCTCACGAACACGAGTACATGTATTCTTACAAATACCCAGCCAAGTTACGGTTATTTAGTCAAATGTGTCACACGTACAGAAGAACCTGTTCTGAGTAGCACTCTAATTTTTCAGGGCAAGTATGCCGTAAAAGGCAGGAATGCTGTACAAAATAAAGTAAAACTCCTCATTTACGGCCACTCCTGGTTTACGGCCATGTTGGCTCCAAATATTTTCTTCAAAACTGTAGCAAAGTGGAGTCATCTTTTACGGCCACTCATAATATAAGGCCAAATTTAACAGGCAAAATGGGTGGTCGTAAATGAGGAGTATAGTAAAACAAACATGAATAATAAGGATTCATTCATTACCGTAAAAGGCAGGCATGCCATAAAAAGGTGTCCCTCAAAACAGGTTCAACTGTAGTTCAGACTTGTTTCAAACAAACAACAGCTATCATATCCAATGCCATTCGTCAATACTGTTCTGAGTATACTTTACCTAAATACTAGACAACTCTTTTGAAAGAGCACGATGCTTCAAGTAAATGATAAAATTCAAAATATATTAAAGTATATATACCTGTTACTATAATTTTGTTTGTGATCTGCAATGACTACTCCGGTTAGATTAATTTTCTTCAAAAAGCTCTGTGCAGATGAAGGCGGTAAAGGGATGTCTTTGCTTGCCGTATCAACTGATACACCAACTCCTGCAGACAGATCTTCAAGCTCTTGTTTCATAGCATCTATCTGTTTAAAGTAACAAACAATTGTTATTACATCGAGAACGAAAATTGTTGGATCTAAAACGAAAATTGTTAAGAAAGTGAAGATTGCACAGTGTGGGGATATTCCCAGGTTACACTGGTTAATTCTAAAAATAGGTCCAGATGGACCTGAGCTCATTTGGCATTATCATAAAACTAAGACAATACAGGTTACAATATCACATGGATACAAATGAAGTGTCTAAGATCAAATCCCAAATAAGTGACCTATGAAGAAACATAAATATGGCTGCCAAACTGCAAATATAGGTGGTATCAATATGATTTTTACAGGAAATAAAGAGGGTATATAGATGCATAAAGCTGTCACATATGAAGTTTGTATCATCAAGTGCTTCTCCTGGAAAAAGGTTCAAAGAAAAAAACCCAAATATGGCTGCCAATTTGAGAATAATAATCACAGCAACATAATATTTGCTAGGCTTTGAGAAGGGGCATGGGTGCATGTGTGTGTAAGATATGAAGTCTCTATCATCAGTAGTGTGCTCAGGGCAGCTGTGTACAGATGACAACAATGCCGGACGACGACTATGACACCGACAACGACGTACCATTCATGATTCTGTAGGCTCTTTTGCAATTATGTCAAATGGGCCAAAAAGTCCAATTCACAATTGAAAGAAGAAACCTCATACGATGAGGAAGTAAAGGGATAACTGATCTATTTTATGATGACAATTACTGAAATACCTTTTTCTGGACATAAGGATCTTTGTCATATGTCACTGGATCAGTGTGGATGAAATATTTCTCGTCTTTTGCCAAACCAACCTGACTCACCTCCACAAACGACTGAAATATTTTATTCATTTAATTAATTTAGTTGGCACAGAAATGCGTCCAATTCTTGTTTAAAATCTTGTTCACTTTCAGAATTATCAAATGTCAAATACAAGAGAATACAATTAATCCTCTTCCTGTTTTCATAACAAATGGTTTTAGCAATAATTCTTGTCTTCAGACTGCCTTGCTTGTACTTTTTTATCTATGTCATCTAAGTACAATAGAACCTGATTTAACAAGCCACTGCTTTGAGTGGCCACATGACATTTTCGGCCAATGTGTGGGCTTGTTTTTTTTTTCTCATACATAACTTATTAAAATCATCACTGCTTTGCGAGACCACCGGCCAGTTTACGCTGTAAGGATGGCCCCTCAAAGCAGGTTTTACTGTACAAGTTTACAGACGGATTTGATATTGGGGCATAATACTTACATTTAGGTGTTCAAGCCTCACTTTTGAGGGCCCTACTCTTACGTCTGGATCGATGTCGTACGGAAAACGATCATTCTCCATTTCATAGACCATACGAGATGAACCAATGTAGTCAAAGGCTTCCTGGATCAGCAAGTGAACAATAAATTAAACAGGGTTACCACTCTTCAGTCTGTTCAAAATTCCCTGACGTTTCCCTGACCAATTGGTCACTTTCCCTGACCATAAAGGCATGCACAACCATGTTTACCATGTAACTATCACGATAATTCACAAGTGGCAAGCAAACTTTGATGATTTTCTATAAAATCTATTGAAACTTCTAAATAAGAAATCTGACATCATAACTATTTATGGCCACGACATATCGAAAATGACAAGTAATTATTATAGTCAGATCAAAATTCCCTGACTTTTCCCTGACCTTGATTAAAATATTAAAATTCCCTGACTGAGAGCCAAATTCCCTGACTTTTCCCTGACCTGGAGAAAATTATTTTTTCCCTGACTTTTCCCTGACCGGTGGCAACCCTGT
>JBCAUI010503650.1:0-13120 GCA_038406195.1 Haplosyllis anthogorgicola | reverse complement strand
CAGACCAGTCAACATGTACAAATCAATCCAGATATCAATAAAATGTAAATACAAGTCAAACCACGAAGTTACTCATCGTTTACCAAGAGTAATACATTAACAAAAATAGAATCACTATTTCCATCTGAGCCAATTAAAGCTTTATTAGAAGAAAACACTTCCTCAATCAGGAGATAGGAGCTTCAGGTCGGTGTTGCCTGGTATTTGTGGACCTTATGTCCGCACATGACATCAGCACACTACCTCTTTAACCGTCCCTGAGCCAGCAGTAGAAGTAACAAATTGCATTAATTGTTTTTTCTCGAACCGTCGATGTCTTTTTTTAAAGTTTTTGTTGGACCAGGGGCCATTTGTGGGGCCACTGATTACCCCTGTTTTGGACGTCATGTGACTGTCCCCATGGGTTTTAAATCCAGGGTGAATCTCTCACCTGCACTCTTACTTGTTTGCATGCAGTGATCCCAATGGTCACATCTGGTGCGACACTTGCCTTTTCCACTAATAGAGGTGTACACTGTATAAGCGTGTTTTTGGCATGGCCGGATGGGCTCCTCTCACATGCATCAGCCGGGCTGTCTTCTTTTTGGGAACAGTGAGCAACCATTTTTGGGCTCACTGGCACCCTCGTTTTGGACACTGCAAGACTCAGGTTTTGAAAGGCAGCTATTTCTTCAGTCATTGGTTGTAGACAAACTGCTTATCCCTTTCAGACACTAGTAGACTGTACCCTTTCTGGTATACAGTGTGCAAAATTTTTTGTAATTTTTTGTTAATTGGTAGCAATGTATTGGATTTGGCGACTATTTATCCAGTCATCTCTTACAGGACACATAGTCTACTATTTCAGGCATTAGAGGGCGTAATGATGACTTTTTATATCTTTATAGCAAAAGTCATTTTCATTTTGGATTCACTTACTTCGGAATCAGTCTTGCTGTATTTAAAACTGCCAGCTTCAAAATGTAGCATTTTTCAAACTAGATTTTGAAGCTTGGTTGGACTGGCTTGAAAATCTCTGCTTAAGAGATTTAATCTAATCAATCAAACAGGCTGTCATAGATGTATTGAACCAGATTGCTGATTGCATGTAAAGTGTTCTCATAAAGTTCAGCCCGAGGCTTTGTATTGATTGGGAGCTATCTCCCTCCAGTTGAAGGTACCATATGCTTTCATGACACTTTCTTCCGGGGAACATCGAGTTCACTGCGGGGATCAATGTAGATTACACTAGGTGCGACTGAATGCTTTTCCTTGATAGTGGTGTTTTTTATACGATTTCTTTTCGTTTTCTTTTTTTTTTAATTTTTTCTGTAAGGAATTTTAATCTCAAATCAATGTGTAAACCGGTAAAATTACGACAGGTTTCTAGGTGCATAACGACATAATGCATTATGTACTTGTCAATGTTTCTGTCTGTCTTTTCTTAATTTTTTAAAATTTAGAACAAAATGCTAAAATGGAAATTATTGTTGGCTGATCCAGGGATGTGCCAGGGGCTTCTCGCACCTGCCCCTCCATTCCCCTAAAAATGTTATCTTAATTTTCATGCGGATTTTGTCCATTTTTATGCAAAATTTAAGGCCCCAACAGGTAAACACCCCCCCCCCCCGCCACCCGCTGGGAGGAATCCTCTGTCTATCAATGAAACCGCATAAGTAGTTCTGGACTAGTTACGTAAAGCTAAACCTTTAGAACCGTCTTTTGTTTTATGCTGAATTATTAATGAATCCCTTAGAAAGGGTCGTGGAAAACAGTTAAAATATACATAGTGGTGTGGCTCTAGTGTAATTACCAAAATGCTATGGGATTTTTTTCAGCCGCTGCAGTGCTAATTACCCACTACTCATTCCTCAAACTCCAATTGCATTGCTTTTGTCAAAAAATTACACAAACAATCTAAAGAATTATTATGGCATTCAGTTCTGCTATGCATTGTAACGTCAATTTACTTAAACACTGGAGAGTGCTAAATGTCAAAAAATCATAATGGACACGTGGTATGACCTGGATAAAGGCTTTTGGGCTGTATAAATTCAGCAGTGTTATTTATAGGCTAATACATTACCACTAGAACATTATCTATTTCAATATTGTCTACAATATCTATATTTTTATCCCAAAAAAGTGAAAAGCCACTTGGTTTATAGAAAAAAACGTTATAGCAAGTTGAAAGCCTGTGCCGTAGTGAAGAATCGCTACCGAATCGGTTAGATTGTGTTTGGGACTTACAGCTCAACACCAGCTTCACCTCCACACTGAGGATTTCAAATCCTATTATACGCTTCACAAATGTGACTGGGTTTCTGTCCAAAATAGGTTTTCTCTGGGGTGAGAGATATGGACAGTATTGTGTTGCATGTGTTTAAGATGCACCTGGATAATTTTTTGAAGCAGGGGTGAACTTTAACTAATAAGATAACCAAATAACCAAAATAACATATAGAGACTAGGCTATAAGTAGATTTGAAAACGTTTGAGAATAAAAAAGGTTAGAACTCTATTATTCAAAACTGATAGAAGTTTCAATCTCTGATGACCATTTTAAAATATCGTAACAGCATGTTCACAAGATGGAGTTTTGACATAGCCTGCAACCTTGATTTATGAATTCTATTAATCTTCTACTGATTTAAATAGTTAGCAATTGCATGATTTGAAAGGCATACAGATGTAAGCTACTATTTTAATTTCTTTACGTTTACAACAAGTGTACATCTTTATCTATCTATGAATCTTTATGAGGCAGATGTAATAACATGGGCAATGCCTTTTGAGTCCGTATTGCAAGTGATAACTATGTGGTTTGTTTCATAACAAACAATAAGGGATGTACTTTATAACCCTGCTGCACTACGAGAGATGTTATCAGCGCGTCGCAACCTGTTCATGTCGATCAATCACTGCTGTAGCAATTTCTGCTTAAAGAGGAAATCATGAAACTCCACCATTAGCTGCTCGTTTCCTTTATATTGATCTGGTGATTTTATGCTGATTACTGTTACAAGTTATTGTAACGCCTCTGCACATTATTAGGAGTACCGAGACATATTTGATTTCATAAACATTGCAGTACATTGCTGAGCCACGGTGCCCAAATGGAAAGTGAGAACCGACTGGATCTGAGTTTGACTCCTTGTGTCCCAGTTCCTGAGATAGATTTCTTTTTTGCATCAATGAAATTTCATGCTGAATCTTTGACTCAGACAAAAGCGCCTATTGTTCTCAAAATGAAGCGCCTTAACCAGACATTTCATCCTCTGTTCTGTGGAGACGTTGGACAAAACTATAATGATAAAACTGGTTACGGCTAACATTAGCAGAACAGGTTTAAACGTTGCATATGATGTGGGATGTAGGTTGTCCCTACTCTCTTCACCAAAGGGATGGCTTACAGAAAAGTTGGGTAAGATGTCTATCGGAAAGATCAAGATGCAATTCAATTCATGATTGGGCTGCTGATAAATGTGGCATATTAAGAACAAGAAAACTTCAATTGTTTGTTGTTTGTCGTAATTTAGTGACGTCATCAAGAGTTACTAATATCGTTCCTTGTCTAAAGTTTGGTTAACCGCATTTCGTTAATAAACAAAACCTGGAATTAAATTTATTTTCGGGCTATATTTAAACGACACCTGCTACTTCAGGCTATCAAAAAGAGCGCAGAAGCTTAATAGGAAGTTGTACAAGATCTCGAGACTTACAAAGACAAGAAAACAAGTCCTAAAATATACACAAACCTTTAAACTAGGTGTTGTCAACATAGATGACTTACGTCTGGATCACACATTGTTTTTGTGTTGTTATATATGTTAAATATCAAAGGTTCCTGCAAAATACAAATTATTAGTGTTTTCTTTTCACTTTGGTGAACTAGTGATAGGCCAAAGCTGTCTTGCAAAAAATCTTTGAAAAATGATGACACCAAGACAACCAATGCCAGCATATAGAAATATTTCCTTTTGAATTTCAGATTAATATTTGCCAGATGAATGATGTTCTTTTCATAATGTACAATTCTGAATATATTTACAATAAATGTGGCATTCGGGAATCCAAGTATCGTGTTAGTTACAAGTGTAGCTAGTCTATTGTCAGTAATTTTATTTTCAGCAAACAATGATACTTGAACGACATTTTGACACTGATCATCAAGCACTTTGAATTTTGACAGATTGCTATTTAAGCAGAAACAAGAAAGCTGTTTTATAATGTTTTCTTTATGAATCATTCATGCGCATTTGTATGCACACTCTGAGAAGATTTTTCGAGGGAATCTCAGCGTACTGTAAGCATCCTGGGACTGCATGCTTGTGTCGTCTTTCAGTGCGTTTACATAAACTTAACGCCCATCCTTTAACGCAACAACAAACGTTAAATGTTGTATGTTGGTTTATTACAGAACGATGGTCTGGTAGCATTATGTAATAAACCAACATAACGCTACATTTTGTTGCGTTAAGGGATGGACGTTAAATTTATGAAAACGAGCTGTATGTAAGTTTGCAGGGTATTCTCCTGTTGCTGACTGTAAGTCGATCATGTGAGGCTGATTTATTCTGCATAGGTTATGCTGTTTTCTGGTGTCTATTATTCATAAACCCGCGAACGTAAACACATGCTCTGGCATACATTGGCCGGAGACCTGCCTGGACATACTGATTACCAAGCAGGAGACCTATCGCAATTGCACATCTTCTTCGCGCATCTGTTCAGGTTCCCAACCAATTGTTGGAAAGATGGGTGCCATATTTATTTGGATGTCCAAATAAATATGGCGACGTGGGTCTCCTGCCTGGTAATCAAAAGTGTAACGTAAGTCCAGGAGGTATCTGGCGAATGGCGTACATTGCTAGTTTACTCATGTGTCCCATAAAAGTAGAAGATTTATCGTTGAATTTTTATGACAGACCTACTTTGGTATGAAAATGGATCCAAATCTTTACTCGTGCCAGACCCTCATCACTCAAATAATATTGACGATGAAATTTAGCAATTATGGAATATGTCCAAATATAGACATGTTCATTACTGATTTCATTAGAATATGATTACTTTTACGACAGGGAAACACCCTACCAGGCAGATCTGACCTTTATGAGAAGATTAAAAAGATAAATATATTGATTTTGCACAAAGAATAATATTTGGCATCGCTGTAAATTAACTTCGTAGGGGTTTGTGGTTTATCGTGCCTTTGTGCACTAAATTTTTACCTTAAACTTTATCATGGAAAATGTTCCAGCTTCCTGTGTTAAGGCAATCACCAATTCTTCGACGGAATAATAGGCTTAATATAATGTCTGTGTAATGGTAAATTTACCAACTAGTTCAGACCAAATAAATTCTACGAGAACGCCTTCCAATCAAAGGCCAAACCACCCGCTTCGCAAATAGTCATTAAAATGCCTTGAACATTAAAACATGGAAAAAATAACAAATTGACCTTCAAATGACCTTGATCTATATTTTGACCTTGACCTTGTACATTGCTCACCGATATTAAAAATATTATATTGGTAGATTAAAGTAAACAATTGGACATTTTTATACCTGTGACCTTGAACTTGACCCAATGACCTTGGTACTCAAACTTGACCTTGATATTATAAAGATGTACCTCCATACCAAAAATGGAGTTTCTAGGTCAAGTAGTTCAAAAGTTATAGCCCGGACAGAGAGACAGACAGACATACAGACAGACACGACTGAAAACATTACCAACCCGCATACGCAGGCGGTAAAAACTTTAACAAGTTGCGGAACTAATTTGTTGTAATCTGGAATGAAACCAGAGTATCAATAATCTGCTGCATATGGCTTCTTTCTGACAAGAGACTCCGGCAATTGCGGAATTATGACTTGCAGCTGCACATGGAGGTATCTATATCAATCCTGTTGTTTTGTCACCAATCATTGCGTCTCCCAAAATACCTTGTTATGGATGTTCACTCAATAATGTTTTAAAGTAACTGAATGATGATAAAATTTGCCAGGCTTTCTTTGATTCAGATTCGAAATTTTTTTTTTTAAAGTACATTTCCACGCACACACGCACGCACGCACGCAAGTGAAAATGGTTCTAATTTGTGTATTTGGTTCATCAAAATGAATGGTTCAGCAAAAAACAACAGCAGGTCAAAGAATTATACTGACCAAAACAGGAAGATAAATTTGGTTTTTATTATTATCAATTTTTATTATTGAAATAAGAGAGTGAATTGAAAATGCTCTACTGGATAGCAAGTTCTGCACTGTAAGGTATTAACCTGTAATCTCAGAGATTCAGACCACTAAGCAGCTTCAGTACCAAGAAGTCTTCCTTATTTGCAGGAGAATAAACACGGAGCTTTAACTACTTTATTTAAAGTGCTGACGGCTTTATTCGATACAGAAGAGACAGAACATTAGATCAAGATGCTGAATGTTTACACAGATGTAAGGTTTTATACCAGCCTGGGGATGCTGTGCTTAAGCAGATGCGATAAGAGTGGCTTTGAACCGCTTTACTACTAAAACATTTGATAATGAGGCAAATGTCCTCGAGACCGGACTCCACTGAAGTGATTTGTGTGTGAAAATCCTATTCAAGAAGGGTTTTTCGAAATCTGTTTCGCCTCAAGGGGAAATTTGCCTAATTGGGCAAAATATTTTATGCTACTATTAGTAAAATAGCTAATATTAGTGACTGAAAAAATACTAAATTTGGATAGATTGTTTAAATTGGTGATTTCTAAGTTACTCATTTTTGTTTTAGTAACAATATAAATTTGCCTGCCTGACTGGGCAAATTTCCCTAAAAACATTTTATTAATAGAAGTTCTGTCAGTTTTTGCTCTGTTCTTGTCATGGTGCATATGTCAATTTTTTATTTTACAAGCAATAGAATTCCATTCCATCTATTCCATCCATTCATTCAGCGCGTTTTCGTAAGTTTAACGCCCATCCTTTAACGCAACAACAAACGTTAAATTTTGTATGTTGGTTTATTACAGAACGCTGGTCTGGTAGCGTTACATAATAAACAAACATAACGCTACATTTTGTTACGTGCATTAAGTTTATGCATGAAAACGAGCAGTGGTAATGAACCACACTTTAACTCACTTTAACTTTAACTCACTTTAACACACTTTAACTGCGTTAACTTTATGAAAACGATCTACATGAGCTGAAAAGCAAAGCGTGAATTTCTGTTGCTCTCAAAAGAGCAAGTGCAATGATGTGAAACCTTAGAGAACTTTACCCAATATAATTTTAGACTGTAATCACACAATCAACTCAGTGATAAGCGAGATTAGTCAACTGAACGGCTTAAATGTGTGATTAAGTTTCATTAAAGTCGTTTCCTGCAGCACCGAATCAATATCACGGAACGGAAACTTAAATAAAATATTAATCTCTAGTTTACTTCCTTGATTTCTCAAGACTGAGGTGACTGTTGTTGTTGTTGTTGCCGTCAGAAATGCAGCACACCCGATTTCAAAGAAGAGACTTGTTTCTTGTCTAGATGCATTAAGAGTTGGCTGATTTATAACACGGCGGTGCACACATCACAGACACTCTTACATCGCGTTTCATAAACTTTAACGCACATCCCTAACGCTACTCTAACGCTACTCTTAACGCATCAATTTCTTGGAACTTAACGTATGCGTGCATAAGTTTATGAAAACGAGTTGTTACAATCAAGTGTTTTGAATCAGCTGAATTGTAAACGAATGTAAGTGAATGAGTTTTATCAAAGCAGTGCAGTATAAAATCAACAATTCAGAAGAAAGTCCAACTCAAATTAAAATTTGTTTAAACTGTATTTGATCAATATGGTTTTGTGATGTAATCTTGATGGACCTTTATGGCAATACTGTATGGTGAATTTTCCCGACGTTACGCTCCAATGTAGCCGATCCGCAGTGGATGGATTCAGCAACAATACCCAATATATCTGAAAAGATCGTAATTTACTTCCTTGTCTTTTAATGACAGACATCAGAAACAAATCTGTCAGCTTTTATTGGCATGGCACACAGTCATATCTGTGTTATGGCAGGGTGTGGCTTCCTGAGTTAGAGAAGAAGTCCAGGGCAGCATCTGTCAAGTGTAAAGTGAAAGTTCCATGTCATGTGCACGTTTCGGTACTAAGTTACAACTTGTTACGCAATATTTATTATCTGGTATTTAGTGTGTAGCCTTTGTTAACTTTCATTGCATATGCGCTTTTTTCCGTTTTTATTGATCAAGATCAAGCAATTCACTTTATTGTCACACAAAATTTTCCTCATGCAAGAGTGATGTTGTTAGTGTGTTGTCATTTACATATTTGTGTACATATTCAAGATGCATGCAGATATCAAAATATCCCAATTTGAAGGCTACGGTACTCAAAATAGTTATCCGCCTGGATCAATCAGACATTTTTGGCAGCGGAAAAGAACGTGTAAGGGACGAAAGCAGACACAGGCTACATGTCTCTTTGGAAAGGACTACGACGGTTACCACCAAACACAAAAATTGACGCTTGCTACTTCAAATATTCAAAAGTCTTATTTATTACGTTTAGTTTTCCCACTTTAAACCTTCTTCATGGTTACGGTTACTGCTATGTCATGATGGCGATTAGCAGAATATATCTGTTTCAAGTAGGTTATGTTCCTACTGAATAATCAAAATATATAGCAGCCATGTATCCCTTATGCTTCTCAAAAAGTTGATCTGTAAAAAGGTGGTCCTCTCCCCCAAAATTAACAACAAAACCTGAGGAGGCAAGGGTAGATTGAATGGAAGGGTATAATTATCTGTCGAATGACAGAGTATGTGGTCGTCCACCTAAAAAAACTGACCATCTGAAAACGAGGCTCGTCACACTTTCCACTCCATAACATTGTTTTCTTTGGTGACATCATGACGTCAAAACTTTTGGCGTCATGACGTTAGATACCATTGTTATGACATTCGACAGACTAGTAGTTGCACAACTACTGTTTTCATTTACTACTTATATAGTTTAATCCTTTGCCTTTTACTGACAAACGGACAAACGGTTAGTTTTGCTGAATCAAAAGCCGGAATCAAAAATAACTAAAATGCCTTTATGAAATTAGATCTCCTTCATGTTCACTGTATAAAAACTTTATCATTTGTGTATTGTGCACAGACAGGTTAATTCCTTAAGATAAGGGAAGGGAGTGGTTGATATATTAAATCAGGTGGGCGTACATATTATGGCAGATTAACAAATTTATACACTATGATACCTGAATTATATTATTAAAACTCTCTTTGCGTAATTCAGCGTGGGCTCTGCACTTCTCTCGATAGCTATTCAAGGTAAATAGTTATACGTTCAAACAAATCACTAATTATTACTTGTACTTATTCTTTCGTTTTACCGCACGCACATAAAGGTAGGTTACGCCCCTTTTGTGTATTTGTGACGTTTCTCAAATCTGCGAACGTTGTTTTATCACAATGACATTTGAGAGACGTCATCGATGTAAAGGTACAGAATGGCTTCTCCCTTGGTTCTCCCTCTAATTAGTGAAAAGGTCAACACTGAGGTAATAGTTGAAGATTGAATCTTCTTTATTGCTGTTTCTCTGATGTCTACATGTAGCTGAAGAGGTCTCTAGCCTAGTGCCTGGTCCCAACTCAATCTGAACTGTGCTGGAGGTGTGTGCGGTTTATATATCCAGAGACATAGTTGATTTTTAATGGTTTTAATTGGATGTTACTATTTTTAGCTTGGTAGTTAGAGATCTAAGACTTTGGGCTCTGAAGTTGTGATGACCAATGATGGACACTGTCTACTGGAGTGCATGTCTTGTCTGGGAGAGGGGAGGGTAACTTATTTACCTTATAGGGCGTTCAAATCGTCTCTGTACATAGACAGCTAAACCTGTCTTTATATGGTGTTACTGACAAACTGGCGTTAGTTTCAGCCATAATTACTCAGAATTTAACTAAAATGGAAATAAAATACCCCCGAGTGAAAACTAGATGATTTGTGCAATTTATCACTTGTTTGACATCACATATTTTTTAATTTACAACAGGTGTGGATTCTACTTGATGAAATTCCACTTTGGTAACTCTGTGGTGCAACATAAGAGGTAGCATGCACATACCTGAAACAATTGCTTGGTCTCTCTTAATTGTTCAAGCTCAAGCTTGAAGAATTAAATGCCCGCTCTCCCTTACATAGGGCTCCTAAAGACCAGCCAAACGGGATTTCATATGCTGCATATCCTCAGTGCTATTGCCAGGGATAATACGGGCTACGCACTTTAGCTCCGTCCACATTTCACCCCAGCTATTACCCGCACTTACATACGAGGCCATTCAAAGCCCAGCTACCAACTCTAAGCAATACGTAGGCGGCCAGAGAGCCAGTAACCGCACACAGGCAGGCTTAGTTACTTATCACATGGAGGTCCATTGGCGGATCCAGGATTTCCCGTACGGGGGGCGCCCGGCCCACAGCGGGGTGCCAACCCTATTTTCGCCCAAAAATCGAGAAAAACTGCATGAAAATGAAGAAAATTTTGGCCGTGGGGGGACGCCTCCTGCGCCAACCCCCCCTAAATCCGCCAATGAGGTCCCACCACTATGTATGGATAATATACGAAATGTAAATGAAATTGCCTAGAAAATAAGTAAGTACAGCTGCTTGTTTAAATCGTGCAAGGGTACACGGCATCTGTCAGTAAATGTTCCGTGAGGCTGATTGATGGCCGAAGCACCGAGTCGCCGGAATCATAATACGTCTAATACCATACAGAGTTCATAAGAGTAGTCATTTTCATTTTATGAAATGTTTGACTGATTTGAAAATAACACGGCAAATGGTGAGCAGGAGGTTGCATGCAGAAATCCTTAATGAAATGGTCTACTCACATAGAGTCAAATAAGTAATGTGCATTAGTAATCAGCTTTTCATAATTGATAGAAATATCAGGGTTATTAACCTAAATCATCTAAAAGAAATTGTAATCACCTGTAAACTTTATGATATATATTTTTTAATTTTTACTTTTATTCAGAAAAAGTTTCATAAGTACCTGTGTAAAAGTTAAAGTGTGAGAGTTGGAATTATGATAAAAACACATTGTATATTAATTCATGGAAATGCAAATAATAAACCAAAACCTGGAGCAAAACAAAAAAGTGATTTTTTATTGGTCTACATCATTTAGTTTGTCGCTTTACAGCGTTAATAGTCAAAAGCCACCACCTGGTTTGTTGTGATAACAGTATTTCAGCTGTTTGGGGGGTTTTTTTTGAGTGCAGCTTGAACTGTTTAAATCTTTTTTAGATATGCGTCTATGCGTCTCAACATATGATACTGACTCTAGACTTATTCCTAAATTTAGATGTCCACATATCTCAAAACAGATTTTAGGCAATTTAATGGGATTAATCTAGTTTCTAGCCAGTAACGTGACAATTTTATTTTCCCTATTTCTTGGACGACAGCCAACAGTCTGTGTTACTTTTTATTCGGAAAGAGAAGTTGTACATCAACCACTCATAGTGTTTTTGTGGCACGCGTCACAGTCGCATATTCTGGGACCAGCACACAAACATTTTAGTGCCACTAGTACTCCTATTTTGGATTTCAAGCATACTCGGTTTCCCTTGGGTTAGCACCATCAACTTCTGGGCAGTAGCCAATCCAAGTTCTACTTACGGTAACCAAGGCCGCGATTGCTTAACTCCAGTGATCAGCAGAGATCTGTTTAAGCCATGTCACTGCACTGCAACAACCGTCCATAGTTAAAATAAAATTAAGCTTCAAATGAAATGACAGTTCTGTAAGATGAACTATTGTTTGATTTCTTCGTTCGCTTAGACAATGCTATGAAAGGATTACTTTCACCGGAATGAGCGATGGCTCCATTAAAGGCACCACAATACCAGACAAAAAAGTAGAAGCTGTCGAAGCTGTATCTAACAATATCACTACTCCATGAGATTACAGTAATTCATTCTTGTCATGCACCAATTTCAAATCCATTTACCCGAACCATTGCTCAAAACGGAACAAATTGAAACGGGGGCAGGGGCTTTTTGCATCTCATTTTAATAGTGCTAATGGTAAATGGTAATGGGGAGTTGTTAATTAGGAACTCATTGTGGATTTCTTTATAGCGCAAGATGAATTCTTTATGAAGTAAAACGGATCATTAGTGATGAAATGCAGGAGCATGTGCCCGACAATAGAGCCATGTAAATAATTTGGGGAAAGTTTAATTAATCGTTTAATTCAATTTGGTCCGTACCTTGCTGTTGAAAAGAAAAGGGTGATTTCTTCTTCTCCTGAAACAGGAGTGCATGCAGGTAATTCAATGACTGGTGGTTGTAGAAATGAGGTTGTCTCAGAAATGAATCTCTTCACTTTGCTTTGGTTGCTTTTTAATGGATTTTTTCAAAAATGGGGGTTTATCCTTCTGTATCAATATGTCATCAGCATTAAGATTTCATGCCAGCACACTTGTAACCATAAAAATAATAGCATTGCTGTCACAAATTTTGACTTGTCATTCCATTCCTAAAAATGGTTTTATTAAAATACTCTTGCCAGATAGAATATGTGATTAATTATATAGTTAAGACAAGCCCAATGTAATACGACCCTAAATCCTTTCTTTAATGAGGTGTTTTAATAGAATAGATGTTTTAACGACTTATTCTGCTTGTACGGTTAGATGGGCTACTTTTTTACTTCTAATATAGCAATTAATATTAATTATCACAAAATTTCAAATTAAGTAGCTCATTTCATGCCTTGCCCGCCCGACAAGCATCTTCATGCAGTTTGGCAAGTAGACTTTACATCTCTATTGCGCTGGTGTGTGCATGGTATACATGGGTGTCATCATTTCTTACAACGATCTTAATACCCATGTCAAGTCGAGGCAGGTTATCCTGCAATTCCTAAATGTCGTTTATGCGAGTCATGTTGTTCCGTTAACAGGTTGTCTTGCTATTGTGCTGTGGATGATACATAAAGATACGTCCTTTAATTAAAATATTTTGACTTCAGGGAATAGTTCACAGACTTTCCAACTGATGTCAGGCTAACTTGTTATGCTGTGCATGCATGAATGCATGCAGACAATAACAC
>JBCAUI010503639.1:0-13120 GCA_038406195.1 Haplosyllis anthogorgicola | reverse complement strand
TAAAGTTATTAAAGGTCAATTCAATTAGACATTGTCTCCATCTGCATTATACCCTTACACATGTACATGTTGTGTATTGAGACCCTTAAAGAGCACACTGTTTTTCGTGTCAACATAAAATGATCATAATTTAGCCAGCTGCAATTCTTGGTTTGTAAAATCGCGCTGTTTATCCAGACGTAAGCAATAAGGTCATACCAGCTTTACTGAACTTAGTGCAGGAATTGGCCGCATACAATAATATTGGTAGCCAAAAATAAGAAAATGAAATCTTACATGTAGAAATCCACATCCATTTTGGTTGTAGTTTTATAGTCGGACAAGTCACTCTGCAGTTGAACAACGTTATCCGTCAGATCATCCATCGTAATAGATATTAAATCAACTGCAACTTCAGTTTGTAATACAAATGTTTCATAATTAGTTCTTAGGAGATCACCAAGTCCTTTCTTTAGATTTTCATCAAATGATTCTGTAAGGTTTTCATATGAATCCTTGTTTAGTGCTTTGACTTCTTTCATGAAGGATAACCCATGGACATTAGCTTTATTAAGAATTGGCAGAGTAAATTCAGTTAGTTTTTCAAATCCTGCGATAACTTTAGAACTCAACGTAGCAACTTGATTCTTAAAATCCTTGGTGTATGACAACATTTCAGAGGCTGCATCTGCCATATCATTTAGGGCTTTTGTGAAAACTGGTTTATTAAAATTAATGGCCAAATCTCTTTTTGTCATGTTACCATCAAGGTAAATATTTATTTGAAATATCGTTGGAAGGATTTTCGTGATGTAGGTTGTTTCGATTAAAGAGTACAAATCAAACGCTCCCTTCATGTACTGATACGATTGGGTTCTGTGATCAGTTGTTGCCTCTAAGTTGTCAAGTACTTTCGGAACCTGATATCTTTCGTCATTCAAAATTTTACGTGTCCATTCACAGTAGTTATAACTGTCTATTCTGGATCCGTAGTAACTGAAGTTTACGTTCAATTTCTCCCACACAAAATAACTGTCATACAGATCTCTCAGAACTGGAATTGCTTCTTTAACGTTTTCAACTTTAGAGAGATTGGTATACAGCTGATGAAAACGCTTCAGTTCCACTACCATGTCGTTCAAGTAATCAACGGTTTTTATGCAGTTAACATGCTCTGGCAAAGACTCCAATATTTCAGACATATTTACATAAACCTTTTGCACTTTGGACATATACTCGTCCTTTAAATTATCTAGCCCTGGTATGGTACTGTCAAGGCTGTAAAGACCCATTGAAAAGTACACACTGACCTCATCAAATATGGTGGAACAATTGATGACGTCAGTTGGTAACGTTGCAATTATCTCTGGAACTGTTGGTATCACTTCTACTTTATCAGTAACCATGGCTTCTGTTGTTGTTTCCATGGTAACATTACACAATATGTGAAATATATCGGTTATGTTTATATTAATATCAATTGTTTCTCTTATATTGTCTTTTTCTTCCTTGTAATTATCCAGGCTGTGTATCCCAATGTATTTTTTCAAGAACCTTGGTAGTTCTTTCCATATTGCTGTAATTTGGTACACGTGTTCATAACCAGTTTCATTTGATTTGATTAAAGCGCCAAATTCCTGCCATTTAGTTATGTTAAAATCATTTAGAGAGGTTTCATTGCAAAAAGATTCATATTCTGTTGTGTTACCCTCAGTAACGGTTGTCATGGTTTCGGTAATGGTGGTATCCAAATCAAACGTTTTGTCTCTGTCAGATGGTTTTGAATCCTCTGACAATACGACCATGGTTTTATTTGTCGCATCACATGCTTCAAAATAATTCAATACTTTAGATTCATTATAATTTTCAATTTGGAGGGCTTTCCCTGCATAATATAGAGCATGGTCTCCTATATACTCTTGATACCAAAACCAAAAGTTGGCGTTTGCCATTACTTTCTCTTCATTTTCTTTTAGATACTTAATGTCATTTTCTATTATGTCTGTAGTTATTAGATCTACGATGTGATAGTTTTGCTTTAATACTTCTGTAGTTTCCTTGATGGAGTTACTGGAGGTTAACAGAGCAAACAGCTCGCCTGCCACCCTTGTTACTTCTTCCATTTGCAGCTCATCAGACTTGGCTGTCTCTTGCACAACTCGCTGTGACGTCTCTAAAGCTTTCCGAAACTTTTTCTGAAATAAATCGTTTTAATTTAGTGGAAAATCTGAAAACCCAAATGTAGTGCTCATCCAGAGGATACCGTTCGAACAGTCTACCCATTTACCGCTGCTTAATCGTCTTCGTTTTTGTGAAAGACTTTCCCACAAGGCGTCCTTACACAAAGTACCAAATAAAAGTTAGGACGGTTTTCTCCTTTGAAGTCAGTTGCATATTGTATACATCAGAATAGCATTTTTTCAAGCAATAAATGTTTCTAGAATTATTTTTGCATATCACTTCAGGCAAATTTGCCTAAACAAGTAGACAATTTTATACTGTTATTAGTAAAATAACTGGCATTAATACCTTAAAAGAGTACTTCTGTTAGGTAGATCTAAATTACTAAAAATAGTAACTCTTAAGTAACATATATGTTAGTTTTGCTCACTAGTTATGGTAACAATTCGCCTGCCTGGTAGGCAAATTTGCCTGATTTTTTAGACAAAAATAATTGCAAAACCCTTGAGTCTATTTCTTGTAAATGACTATACATTTATTGTAGAAAATAAATTCATGAACAATACCTTATTTGTGCTGAAAAAGTTTGGGACCCCAGGTTGGGATTGAACCCATGACCTCTGGGTTACATGACCAGTGCTCTACCATCTGAGCTACCAGGACCTCACACCTCCTCAGCACAATTATAGCTCATCACGGGCTATATGTTGTCCAGGTGGCTACATCTCGGAGACACTTGATATCTCAATTGATAACCTGGCGTATTTCTACATGTGACTATGCATGTTTACATTTACCTGTATGTATATTTTTCTCTCGTCGTCCGGCACCAGGTATCTGTCGGTGCTTTGTCGGGAGAGCTGCGCGTACGACAGGCTCGACTCGTACCTGATGGTGTAACACGGCACTGGACAGTTACAGTCACTCGCTTTACGACGTAAACTCTCTGAAAGTAAAACACGCGTAACATTCGAGGTTTTTCCTAATTGAGTTTTTCGTCAAATCTGACATATCTGTCAGATTTGATAAATTTTGTAATCGTCATAAAGCATTGGCGGATTTAGGGGAACGCAGGAGGCGCCCACCCACCCCCCACCCCCACCCCCACAGCCAAAATTTTCTTCATTTTCATGCAGTTTTTCCCGATTTTTGGGCGAAAATAGGTGATAATTGGGTTGGCGCCCCCCCTTACCGGCCGGGCGCCCCCCCCCCACCTTAGGGAAATCCTGGATCCGCCAATGTAAAGGAGGCCCTGTGTTGCATCTAATTACAACTAAATTACACATCATAACCACTATTTCTAATAAACAATATTTGGTTATTTTTCTAAATTTGCACTGAAATTAGTAAAATAACCAGACCTACCAAATCTGTCAGATCTGACAGATCTGGCAAAGAACGAATTAGGAAAAACCTCGACTGTCTCCTTGCGACCCACCAGGTCTGCTAAGTAGCCATGATAATTAGTGTGAAATAGCGCACTTTTTTCAACTATTTGTTGGACCAGGGTCCATTTGTGGAGCCACTGATGACTCCTGTTTTGAACTTAGTGTTACCTTATGAGTTTCAAAGCCAGTGTGGATCTGTCGCTTCCATTCTTTTTTGCTTGCGTGTGGTGATCCCCAGGGTTGAGGTAACACTCCAAATTATACCCACCCGCAAAATTATACCCCAAGATGTATTCTCATAAGTCTTACATCCAACAGTTACACAGGATTTATTACATGAGAGGAAATCAAAGCAATAGGTGGGGGACAAGT
The DNA here is from genome assembly GCA_038406195.1 of Haplosyllis anthogorgicola. Taxonomy (NCBI): domain Eukaryota; kingdom Metazoa; phylum Annelida; class Polychaeta; order Phyllodocida; family Syllidae; genus Haplosyllis; species Haplosyllis anthogorgicola. The sequence continues at coordinate 9,200 of JBCAUI010503639.1, read as the reverse complement.
CAGAAAATGCCATATCGGGTACTCGCAGCAAGATACTCGCCTCGTGACTCGTATGTCGCTACAACTTAGGCATTTTGTAAGAGATGTCCAAAATCATCAGGAACATAAATGGGTGATTCAAAAATGTTATCATAATTTATCTTTTTCAGAGAAACTAATTTCAGATCATGCTTTTGGTCATAAATTACCTACATACAAATGAGTGTACCTTCAGTTTCTTTTATTTTTAAAAATATGTAATATCACTATTTGAATTTTGATGAGTGGCGAGTCATAATCCAACATACCGAGTATGAACGTTTTGAACCGATATGGCGAGTACCCGATATACTCGTCTCACCACTACTTGTTCACTGCTACTGTAAACTTCTGTCTGTATCAGAGACTGCTATTTTCGCTGTTTCACCAAACAGACAACCCTGAGGTAAAATTGCTGACGAACGGTCAACTATGATATGGATCTGGTAGCTCCTTTTAGACAGATTTGCACTTTGTAGATGGCGCCTGTGTACGGCAGAACATGTTAAACCTTTGTCATCGTGGTTTCAATTTTGGCAACAATAGACAATAGCTTCTTGGTTTCGTTTGCATGCCTTTAAGACAGTTACTTAAGACTGAAAATTCTTCACGAATGAATGGGATTTTCGTTCCTCTATTCCATACTTCTATTAAAGGAACGTTTCCATGCATGCACTTACATCACGAATCAAACTTTCTTTTGTTTGAAAGAAAACACTGCAAATTGAGCTTATTTCGGAACAGCAACATATATTTGCAATTAGACCCACTCCTGGGTTGACAGCTTTTCCTCCTGGGCCTGGATTAAGGCAGCTTCGAGATGTTGCCTCAATGTTTCGCTTGCATAACAAGTTACCTGAAACCATACAGGCGTATCTATGTATCTTGGCAATTTGTTCAGGAAAACAGCATCTGTTTTTCTCAAGCTGTAAAGGTCAATACTGTCACTGTACTCAAATCACAAGTCCACACAGTGATTAGTTATTATCACGGGAGACTCGAGAGAAGACGATCACAACCCTGGATCATTCTAAGCTTGTTTCCAACTCAAGGCAGTTTAACCGTTTCAAAGTAACTGTAATTTAAAAGTGGCCAGGGTAGCTCAGACCCGGTTGCATTTAAAGCTGCCCACTCCCGACTTAAATTACGTCTATGCGTGCAAAAGTGACCCACTGTCACTTGTGAACTAGAATCGAATCAGTGATACTATTCGGCAACGTTGATTTCGCAATCTGTTGCCTGCTGAAAATCAATTGTTTTGCTGTAAATGATATTTTACACCTGAAGCATTTTTCAAAAAAGACCTTCAAGAAACATCTTTATAAGATGAGAAAAGTGGGCCTTGCGGCCACAACATGTTAATTCCATAAAAGCCAATTTGCGGAGAGAAAATCTCAACAATATAAACCTGCTAGCACAACAACGTAGATGAAAGACCTTGCTTTATCCGAACTCTATTTATGGCAAACTTCTTTAAGATGGCAAGGCTTATAAAGTTTCATACCGAAGCAAAGCGCACTCAAGTGCAGTTTTCATTATTAATACCCTTTGCCAACAACCCACCTTGCTATTTCGAATGACTTCTTCAACTTTCGAACGGTGTTTAATACCGTCAATATCGCTTGTCGCCAATTGGTAGGCTTGCAATCAGACATACCGTCAGTTTAAAACGGTGAAAAAACTTGGCATTTGAACCAACAGCAATGTTCTGCCTCATTACTTTCCAATTTGTTTTAATTCAATAGTGTTGTGAGGCAACATTTTAAACAGTCACAATTTTAGGGCCAACTTGATTGCAGTATCCAAGCAGCACAGGTACTAACTACCAGGCGCAAAAAGAGAACTGTCAAAAGTTCCTGTGGCATCTTAGTTAACTTAAAAAAAAACAACCGAATGAATGTGTTATTTACGCAATATGGATTGGTTATACAATAATATCAATCTTATTGCATCATGGCCTCTACTGCATCTAAATCCATGCAAAGCACCCGGGCTGCCACGCAGGAATAACACTTCTCTTTAAAGATTTACAGCACCAAACCCGTGTCATCTGCAATAAGCCGCATTGGTGAGGCTCTGGGACATGATATGTCAATCCCGCGTAAGCTCATCTCGGAGAGGAATCTCAGTCCTGACTTAATGTAAGTCCCAGTTTCATCTGCTCCGAGGCTGATCTGTGATTCACTTACCGCTTGGTCAAGTGTTGTCCCTTCAGGCACAAACTCTGGAAACCGAAGCCGAGAAGACGAATAGACTGGAAACAACAGTCAACGCTATACTCCTGAATTTGTTCTCGGCATGCGCGACAGATTTGCACGGCCTTTCGTTGATAACAGCGTTTATAAAATTAAGCTATGTTATGACATACCGGCGCTTGTTTAACTGGTGTGAATGGTTACGTTTTGAGTCCAAATAAAACTGAATATGCGAGGACAGTGTGCACTACTCAGTACTATATTCTTCGTCATCTATCCAGTGCAGTTTTGGTACTTCATGCCCACGCATAAAACATTTTGATGCAACATGCAGCAAATGTTGAAACAAAACCGAACGTTTTCATATTGGCAGTCTCTCGTCATATGTTGGTTTCATTCAATAACCACGCACAAATTCAACTTCTGCTCTTTGTCAAAATACAACCAAATGGTTATGTTAAAGTTAATACTTTAGGAAAACCCTTTCAAGGCCCTCTCGCTAACGGAAAAAACCAAACTGCGCGACTTCTTAAAGAGAAGAAACTTCACTTTGAAAAAGACAGGCTTCCGGTACATCCTGCCTGTGTTAATACAAACTGCGAGATTAGGTAAATTCTGCAGAAACTAACATTCTTAATTTCAATGGTAAAGCATCGTAAGTGAATCCTATTTTCGGCGACTTCTGAAGTCGCTTGATGAGGTTCTCTCTTTTCAAAGTTAGAAGCAGCAAGGTGCATTTTGCGGCCGTGTTTGATATGGAAACAGACGTAGGTTTTGAAATTCACCAGGGATGTCTGACTCTCCTCACATCAAACGCAGAACGTTCCCTGCACCGAGTTTTCATGTCTGGATTTCATATCAGAACATCATGATGTCTGCCTACACATTTCTCATATTTCAAACAAGGTAACTAAAAATTTAAAATTTGCTTAGAAGACTCTCCTGATCTTATTGTATTCATAGACTGTTATTCTGAACAAAGGTTAAAAAATCCGTCTGCAAACAGTACAGTATTAATCGTTATTTAAGTTAATGTTGCACTTGTCACAAAAGGAGTTAATTTTGGCAAATGATTACAAAGAAACTGTTACAGTTTCTTAGCAAGGGGGATTTGAATTACACAGTTATGTCAGAATAAAATATATGTGCCGCCCATACTCGCAATATTGCATCTTTGGGCGAGTGACACACAACCTATTGGAATGCATCTGCTGCTGAATTTTGAACATGTTAAATAAAAAATAAATATAAGACATACACTTTTGAGTGGCCGAAGAAACGTTTTCACCTTAACGATTACGCAAACAAAGGAGTACACAATCAATGGAAGGCCACGCCAACTTGAATCACCTACCTTTGCGGTTGATTGACTTGCGAATATGGAAAGGTACAGGCAACTCTAAAATCTGCATCTCCGTGCTTATTTTGGTAACGAATTAATGAAGCTTGAAAGTAATAAAAGCAACAGATCTCCAATACTTTTTCCCACACAATTTAACTTCTGGACAAAAAACGTTGTGCGAATGAAACAAAAATGTCAATTCCTTACATGTAAAGAACAATAGGACTTTCAAATGGATAGTTTTTCTTGCTGCCAGGTCCAATGAATCGAACGACCGGATATGGAAGAAGCTACCCAGTTTGGAGCACTACGATGGGACTGCGTGTAACAGTGGTGTCACACGTTATATATCAACATTACACTCCACACGGCCGTCCGGTGGGCACACAACTCCTCACAGTACTGTCAGACGACCAACATGAAGGATACAGCTTTCTCAACATCTTTCGCTTCGTAGCAAGGCATTTCTCTACGAAGTAACTCAACAAAGTTGCAAATTGTCCTAATATGCCTAACTGGGTACACCAAAGAATTCGATTACAATATTCAAATTCGAAAACTTATGTATTTATTTAGTAGGCGAATAACTGTTTCCGCCCAAATGGGTTTACACATCCAGAAGGATTCAGTACCCATTCTGAATTCATCGATCGGGTACTGAAATCTCCAGCAGTTCTTTTCACGATGTCTGTCGAAACTGCCAGGTAGCTTTGTCGTTTTCCGCTATTTTCCTTCATCGTAAAATATTAATGCGCCATTCACAAAAAAGAGATGAAGTGAATGTGAACACTGAAGTGACAGTTTGTCACATGAAAAGGAGACAAGAGATGCTCAAGTGACAAAGTAATGTAAAGTTAAGGAGACATTACTAAAAGGCTTTTTCGAACTTGAAAGGCCAAAGGAATCTGTATTCTGCCTTTACTCTTTATGGAAAGGCATTATTTTCACTTGATGAAACAATGACCTCAGTTTGGGTACAATTTTCTGCCTTTCTTGGAAAATTATTCAAATTTCTGGTGTAATAACTTAGTCGCAATGGCAACTTCCATTGCATCTTTGACCTAAAAAATTGTCAAACTTCAATTCATCTTCTATTTTAAGCAGAGCTTACATTGAAAGGCTTGGTAGGTTAATTTGAAAACCACAATCTTAAAACCATACACAAGAGTCCACCGACTATATGTGACCGATTAGTTCAGGTTGGAAGGTTTCCGTTCTACGAGCACTTATACTGATTAAATTCTCAAGACGTAAATTAATTTCCTTTCAAAGTATTGACTTCCTTCTACCAGCTGGTCAGAGTATTGTGAACCCCTTGCATCAAAACATGACTTGCTTTCGAAATTTAAGTCCTACAATCTAGAAACAGCAGTAAAAGGCTTTCATTAAGAATTTTCCTGACTGGTTGTAGCTGCCATCTTGGCATCTGAACTCTGTCCTCTTCTTTGCTACTGTTTTCAATTAAACTGGGACTTTCTTCACATAAACTGATTTCTTACAAATAACTGTCCAAATACAAATTTCACGAAATTGGGTATTGGACCTACAATTATTCACCAACATCGGAACTAGCAGTTGCGTGTCACAATTGATAATCCGTCAACAAAGAAAACCGATATGGTCACGTTGATCCCAATGAGGAAGAAGTTTCTGAACGTAACCCCAGTCAAAATTGGTACATTGGACTCGGAACTCTGGCCCTCTCATTTTCAACCTTTAACCCGTTACAATATTTCCGAATAACATTGTATTTGTTTTGTTCTTTTCGGAACATTTGGTTCGTCTCTGCTGAGACGAACGTGCTGCAGATATCTCGACAAAGGAAGTCATAAAAGTAAACGAAATAACTTTTCATTGTCTTTGTCTAACTCTAAATAACTGCAGCAAAAAATCTCCTTTTGCAAGTCAAACCCAAATTCCTTCAGCAACCTTGCCACAGTTTTATTAAGGTAGAAGAATATTGTTTTCTGGAACGTAAGATACAATTAGACAGCTCCGGATATTAAAAAGTCTTTCCTCGGCAAAGACTGCATCAGAAGAACACGATTACCGTGACAACTGTTTAAATACTTGCGTGGGTGCAGATAGTTCGCACTTCATGAGAGGTTACCTTCGTTTCTTTTATCCGTCAGTATTTCAATTTGCTACTGATAAACTTCATACAAAAATGAACTGAGCCTCCTAAAGTTGCGCGATTAACTTTCGTCGTTTGCCTTTAAACGAATTGTTTGTTCGCCCTCCTTTCACCAACCATCACCCCAATAGGCCCGGGATAGAATAGAATTCTTAATAATCGGTCTAAAATAGTTGGCTTTCTGTATCAATTTGTACCACACTCGCCTCGCTCACTTTCATTTGCAACACTCCAGTTTCTGTGTGGAAATTCAATTTCCTGTGTTCGCGAAGAGCTCTGTTTCTACATACCCAGGTCACAAGTAAGTACTACTAAAATGTATTAGGTATTTACCATAATCCACGTACGGCTGCAATTAACATGAAAAAAATAGGTCCAGATGGACTTGAGCTCATTTGGCATTATCATAAAACTAAGATAATATCACATGAAAAACAAATGAAGTGTCTAAATTCAAATTCCAAATAAGTGACCTATGAAAAAACATAAATATGGCTGCCAAACTGCAAATATAGGTGCCATCAATATAATTTTTACAGGAAATAAGGAGGGTATATAGATGCACAAGGCCACCAAATATGAAGTTTGTATCATCAACTGCATCTCCAGGAGAAAGGTTCAAAGAAAAAAACAAATATGGTTGCCATTTTGAGAATAATGGTCACAGCAACATAATTTTTGCTAGGCTTTGAGATAGGACACAGGTGCATAAGTGTGTACAATATGAAGTCTCTATGATCAGTAGTGTGCTCAGGACAGCTGTGCACAAACGACAATGACGACGACAACGATGGACAATTCATGATTCTCTAGGCTCTTTGGCAATTATGCAAAATGAGCCAAAAAGTTCTACTTCCTTAGAAAATTCTTTCCTCGACACATTTTGATAAAATTATATTTAGACTGCCTCCTAAAATATCTTAAAAACATTACCAGGTCGTCATTTGCAAATGAACACATTCACATTCGTACATAAAACAGAATCACCCACTAAACTCACCAGAGTAAAGGAGCAAACGACACAGGACAATAAACCGTTGTATGCGAGAGACTCATGTGCCAATTATTCCAGACGTAATCTGCAGAATCCACGGGAAGGAGTTAATCCAGATTAGAATTGCAGCACGAACCGGATTCACTTTCAATCTGTCATGTATCTCATGTAGAAAGACCATTCGTAATTCCTCGGTTAAATCTCCCCTCTGACGGGAACGGCTACGAGTAGGCAATGTGATCACTGCTTGGGAATAAGCTGTACATATTTACTCATTGCGGCAATAATTGCGGTGGACGGGCCATTCAGTTAAAAACAATTGCCAAAATGCTTCTGTACAATTATTACCACTGAGTGTAAATTTTTGAGTGAAGTTTATGATCACCTTGCTGATCACATTTTTTTCGACCATGCTGAAGAAAGCCTGGCACAAAACCTAAGTAAGTCAAGGAAGGCAATTTGTCTGTAGTGTTATACATATTAATTCATGGTCAGCCAGGTTGTCCTTTTACGGTACTACCAAAGCTCAATCTTATTGACTCCGTTTAGCCTCCACATTGTCGTATGGAATATCCATGTTAAACAGGGAAAACCCTTTGGTCCACGCAAGGGCAGGAGAGAGCTTTCCCACATTCAACATTAATTATCCCCTGCAGAATAACACATGAGAATGTCACATTTGCATCAACAAGCAACTGTCACTTTTTTCACGATACTTAGCTGGAGACCTTTAGTTACCATGCAGCCTAAACTAAATTAGTTGAGTCCAGTAGCAACAAGCAATATTCATTTGGTTTACCAGGGAAACTCTTGACTGACCTTCCCACTCAATGCTAATTTTTCTGCGGGATACTGATGAATGACCAGATAGGTGCAGGACATCCGATCATGTAGGGGCCTAATCATCTGCATTTTCCTTTTGTGACTAAGGCTTACTCACTGTACAATCTAGATTGCAAAAAAAACTGTCTTTGACATCAATATTTTGTCAACAAAAATTCTGTAACGCATTCGATTATCCACTACGTATTCATAAGACTTTCATTTAGTCTTTTAAACGTTTTAACAATTCCTGCCATTCACAATGAGACATTTTGTCTCCTTTATGGTGAACCTGTTCACGCGGCACTTTCATAATACATGAAGCTTCGTTGCATGTTGTATCGAATTCCTACAGTATCTTTCACCTTGAATTAAAAATACGACAAGACTATCCTTCTGATGTAGGTAGTTAAATACGCATCTTATCGATTATTAATTTATTACACATTTTGCCTCCAGGACTTCGGTATCGGAAAAAAGTTTTATGACCTAAATAAAATTATTGGCTAGAAATATCAATACTACTAATCTGCTGCACTTGTTCGAAAGGATACATGAAACGTATAATTTAATTGAAATTCCTTAATGATTTTGTGAACCAGGCAAATATAATTTACATGTACAGTGTGCCCACCCTTTCACAAAATTAAGGAACATCCACACGTCCCTACAAATTTATGTATTACAAAACCTGAGAGCGTACAATAGTCCAATCTGGCTTTAATCGCATGACTTGATACCTAGTGCAATCACTTATATCTGACCTTCTTAAGTAATTAAACCTTTCGCCTGCACGACTTTACCTCTACACATAACGAATACACCTTATTAAGATTTAACTACATCCATATTCCCTTCAATAACAAATCTCCCTCTTGAAATATAATCCTGAGATGCGACACACACAAATGCGTCAATGTGGAATATGTAACGTTCCATCCTTATTATTCCAAAGATATAAATATGCCTTCACTTTCGTGGCACTACAGTCGCAGCTTAATGTTTTCATCGATAAATAAATACGGTATATTGCTATTTATAGCCAGCTTCGTTTTTGCTCTTTCACAGTATCGATGACATCTTCATACCTAAATTTGCTCGTTGATATGCGTAGCCTTTTCAATTTTAAAAAATCCGTATAGATTCATATACAGCAGCAGGATACTCAATCCAAGTCTCTATCCAAGTAGTCGACTAATTAAATTTCATAAATATTTAAGTTTGTTTGCAGTAAGATCCATCAATCACTGTTCACAATACGCATGAGTTTAGTGGTTACAGAATGTTTACTGTTGTGCATGTGGTTGCAGTGAATGCACGTGAGTCCGTCCGGCAGCTGCTGCAGTAAAACCATATATGGTATATTTCTCTGTGCAGCTTCTCGCTCTCTGTGGAAGTCAGTCACGGCACTGCTGGCAGCTTCAAAGTGAAGCACCATTCAATTCGCGAATATGTATGTGTGTGCGTCAACCTGATCCTCGCTCTATCGTGAAACTACCATCCGCATAGTGAAAGAGCGTCAGTTTTACATGTACGATTCTTATTTAACAGAAGTTTTATTTTTTCAGGCGGGCGGAATAGTTCAGTTGGTAAACGCGTTTGACTTAGTCACGCATCCCTGAGCATCTCACCACTGCGTCGGGAGTTCTAATCCTGGCTGATGCATGTGAGAGGAGCCCAGCCAGCCATGCCATA
>JBCAUI010503628.1:0-13121 GCA_038406195.1 Haplosyllis anthogorgicola | reverse complement strand
CCACTTACTCTTGTAGTCAATGCATGTCACAAGGGTGTTGTAGCCTTCTTTAGTAACTGGCAGGTTTGTTACTAAATTGATGCCAATTTGCCTCCACACTTCATGGGGTACAGGTATTGACTTGAGCTTCTCACCACCTTTATCATACTTGTTTCCAGCTTTCACATGTTGGCAGGGCTCACAGCTATAGATGAAGTGTTGAACTTTATTTTTCAAATCAGGAAAGTAGACTTTGGAGGCTAGAAGTGAACAGGTTTTGTCTCTTCCAAAGTGTCCACTCATAGATCTGGCTTCTATTGAATTACTTGTGCCTTCATTACACTCTCTGATGAGTCTCCACTGGTCTTCTTAATGTGGGATGCAGGGAATCCATTTGACTGAAAGGAAATTCATGGTCATACAATTGAGGAATTTGTGGTCGTACAATTCAGGAAATTATGGTCATACACTAAATAATTGTAATTTGATAATTTTATTAAGTTTGTTGTTATAGATACCATTTTTCAATTAATCAATGTGTTTCCTGAATAGTTTCTGACAATTTGGTCCTAGGATAAAATCTGTGGCACAGAGTCCGTCTGGCACAGATTCTATCCTGGTACAACATGACAGAATCTTGCCTTCTAATCTTTAATGTTTGAAAACATAAATTCCTATTTAAAATTATGTTTTTCCACGTATTTTTGTCAACAAGTTGCATGTTTATAAATTCATGTCAATTAATAGTTAGACTAATTCGTAAAGGAATTTCAAAATTTTTCAGATCCGCTGGAACCGAGTGACTAATCAGGTTGACTGACTGCAAGAGATTATATCGATATAAGCAGGGACTTAGCAACATTAAGGATTTTAAGTTACTGGCCCATCCGGGCAAATGTTGGTTAGAACCCACTGGTCCGGAGCAAAATCCACTGTCCCATAAACCAAACAGAGCTAAGTGAACCAGTGCAAGTGAAGTGAGCTAGATAGGCATGGGGTCTGGGGCCTGCCTAGGGTCCCAGAAGCTAATGGGGTCTTATGTGGCCTGAGATGTATTTGTCCTTTTGGAGCATCCTTTTTGACTATTTTCCACACTGTTTCATATATTTTTTACTTAGCAGGAACCCGTCCCGGTTATCCTTTCAAGGGAATCTGCCATGTGCTTTTGTTGACTTCATTTTCATCCAATGAGGATGCGAGATTGCACTTTATAAAAACAAACAAACTACAAGATATCATGTCACCGTAACGTATTTTACCCGCCCGTGCAGTGCGTGTAGGTGACGACCGCACGTTGAGCAGCTCCGTGTAGGTGCGGTGAACTGACGGTTTAATAACGTAGAGTCGGGTTACACCGCGAGTCGTGACTCGACGGGTTATACCTGCACGACGACGTTATGTTGAGACGTCACCTGTAACATACAGCTGCTAATATAGACTCTTGGGCTTTTAATTAAATTGCTTGGATCAGATTACCCACTGTTAATTTTAGCGACATTCTTCAACTCTTTTTGGACAAAGTCCAATTTGAAAAGTAGCATAGGGGGCGACACAATATCTAATAAAGGCCAACTATTTAATTATGACAAATACCCAATTTGACCCGGAAGTAATCATAGCTGGTTTGTGGGCTAGTATTATGCCTGTGAAGCAATATCAAAAATATGCAATTTCAGGTTACAGTGTGAGCATCTCTGTGTGCAGGCTAACTGATGACAGCAATTTACAAGCCTGTTGATAAAAGTAAATCGGCCGTAAATGCCAGGTGGCTGCACAAAACAGCGATTTTAATCATTTATCTATAAGACAAATCTTTATGTCGGCTGTAAATGCCAGGTGGCTGCACAAAACAGTGGCTTGTTAAAGCAGGTTCTGCTGCACCCCATTGCACATACTTCAAAAATTCACGTTAGGCCTTTTTTTAAATCATTTGGATTACATTGCACTAGCAGGATTTTCAAAGTGCGGCGATCGGAAGAAAAAAAAAGAACTTAATATTTCAATTCAAAAAAGTCAAACTGTTTATAAATATCAATAAAAATAATTTTTTCCCAATCAGCTTCCAACAGATCATGTCTGACGTGACCCTACTTTGCTGTCCGTTGTGTTTCAGCTGCAATAAGAGTTTTTTGGTTTTTTTTTTAAATCTCTATTTCAAAGTGCGGCGGGAAATGTAATCCAAACAATTAAACGAGTTGCAATTGTTCAATCGCCATCTATCGAATGAAACAGTTTCTAACGTCATTACGTCAAAACGTAACGTCGTAACTTGTGACGTTACAACGTAATATTTCGTTTTGTCTCGGTTTTTATTTATGGTTACCGTCACTATTTTAGGCTGAAGACCCCTGTACTTACACTGATAACTGTTCCAGATCACGTACCCTTTCATGCGCAAATTATTATTTTGCGCGTGTTGTCAAATGCATAAAAATGTATTGAATACACTCACCATCCTAACTAAAATGCACTCTTTCCCTATCTTTTCATAACCATTGAACCCGCATCTCCAGTTTGTAATACCAAATTGAAAGTGACATCTGCTTACGTGTGGAAAATCATCTGAAGAGAACATACAATACTTATTTCTGCAGATGACACGTAACAGCTGCGGCTGTTCTGCCAACAGCCGTTTATATATGAGTAAGCATCTTCCTTCTGTGTGACCTATCCTGCAGTATGGCCCCTGTATGTGACTGTTCAATATATGCTCTAGACTGTGTAGTCACTTATGACTAGTTATCTTAGTCAAAATTTAGGTATTATATGAAAGAAAACAGAAATGCAATTGAGAGCAAAACGAAGATATACGCGCATCCTGAAGATAAATATTTAATGAGATTAGGCCATTTGGTAGCCTATTCCTATGGAATGACCTACAGCTGCTATTCTCTAATTAGCATGGATCTTTCATTATTAGCTTTGCACGGAAATCTCACGTACATTCAATGGGACTATGTTTCATTGGATCCCAACTGACAGCTTCATTTTATTCACTGAACTAACAAACATGAGAGCCCTTGTACTCTTTACAATCGTTTATCCTACCTCCTTTTGGAACGATACTAGAAGCATGAGACAAAGTATAGAACTCACAAAGCAATCCGACCACGCAAACCTGCATCACAAGAGACTTTACCGATTGACAAATACATAAGAACCAGGTTATCAATTCAAAAGTATGGCAAGGATCAATAACAGAGCACAACTTTAAGTACCTTGAGAAAAGTTTAAATCAGAAAAGCGTTCAAGTCCATAAAGAGAAGAAGATGAAACGTGGATGAAATGAGAAGGAAAAGCTGGAAAACTCATCACTGGCCGTAAATTCTGTCCTGAAGATTCAAGTGTCAAACTAAACACCATTAAATGATCGTCGTTTACTTTGCAAAGCCACAGTAATAAGTGCTTTATTTTCTAATGGGTAATAAAGAGATGGCCAAGAACCTCGCCTTGGGCGATGTACAAATGACCCTGTTATTTTAACCCACCACTCTTTGGAGATTTTCCTTTCTGACAGATATACTTCTTTATGATCTATTATCTGAATCATAAGAAAGCAGCCTCGGAGCAAGAACATGCATACACAGTTCAAGCAAACGTAAATCAAAGTCGAGTGGAGTTTAGCATTTACTTTCATCAACTGCCCCAGATCAGGATCAATTCAGGTAATAATATATTTTCCAACAAAGAGATATAAAAACTCTGTTCAGTCAGTATTATGCATTATAAATGCTGACGTCTCGACAGAGAAACATATACCGTAAATGCTCAAAACATGGCGCATGTGCGATTGACATATTTTTAGGTGTGCGCCTCAATTAAAAAACAGTGAGGACCAATATCGATAAATCATTTTCCCAATTTTATTGTAGTTTTGGGTGATAATACTTAACAAAATTACCCTTTCTGAACTTCTGAAATTGTTGAAGGGGCACACAGGGCAGGGAGAAAGACCTCTGCCAATATATTAGTAGCATAAAGTACTGAAGTTATGAGTAGAAAAAGTTCCACAGATCAGCTGAAAAAGGGGGTGCACCATAAATAGGGCATGCGCCATGTTTTGAGCATTTACGGTATATCTAAATAACTATGTAAACGAGACAGTCTTCTGGCCGCAAGACTATCGAATGGTATCAATGCGCCACAAAAACACAACTTCGCACAGGCTTCATTTTCTTCAGTTGATACTTACACTTGACACTATTACTATTTTTCCACGATTCTTTGATTTATGTCGATTTGAATCAGCAGTAGTCAGCATTGTTATTGTCGACTGTTTGTGTATATTTTCAAAACACATAAATTATACAACGAAAATTTCCTACTTTTCGTGCCAGCTTGCACTGTCACCGTAAGAAAACCAAACTAATGTAATTTGGTTTTATGATAATGTGAGTGAATTGTTTTCCTGTGGGAAACGGTTGATATGAGATGACATTTTACACGTTTGAGTGAAACACAATTTACTTAATGTCAGAATTTGAATGCGGAGATCCTCATGGAAGAGCTCTCTCCGGGTATTAATCTTCAATGCATAAGATTAAGTTTTAATTCGTCAGAATCAGGAAACATTCCTTTATGGAGTTTATTTAATTTTGCAAAATCTATTTCAGAAGCTTGGTTATAATGTTCAATTTTTATCATTTATCAGGGATTCTTAGTTTAAATAATCGGTTTTGGGTGCAGAGTATTTGTGTATGTACTTGATTCACAGGGGGATACGTGTAATGTGAATAACTTAAGTTCAATTTATTTTGGAATTACTGTATTCTAAAACTTTGTAAAGAAATACCTTGCCTTTTCCGAAGTATCTTTATTTCAAACGCCAACATCTTTGTTCTTGATATACTATAGTTATGGACAGCAATTTAGATTTACAACATTTAACTTCCCAGCCAAGAACTTGGACAAGAATCTTGGTTTCCTCCCTGTCTTAGAGGAGAATGATCTCCTAAGTTAGATTACGGCTGATTATCTCTCACAAAGCCAACACACAATGCTGTCCTTCTAAGGCAGTAGGCACCAATTTTACACTTTGACATCGTGAAGTTATGATCTACCGAAATGCCATGTCAAATGTTTTCCACTGTCTAGGAAACAAGCATGTCAGATGCGAAGACTAGGTGCTCACATGGAATTGGCATTGAATATGTAGAAACATCGCACTAATTCGAATAATTTAAAAAATGTATTGTATGTGAGACAGCTATTGTATTGATGCACTTCACTTCAGTTCACTGCAAAGTGGCCAATAACAAAAATGCACGCATAATAAATCCATAAATAACAGAGCAACGAGACCAAATTTTAATTTGTATTTCGTTTTAGTTTTATTCTGGATTATCTGGTTAAACGAAAAGCAGTGCAGTAAAATATTGTATACTGTTCACAAACAGAACCAATCAGATGCAAGTTGTTCAATCATCGCTTTTTGCCCGCTTACGCTGAAAAGCGTTTTTCTCTGACCTTAACAGAGTCACTTAGATCACAAGAAAGTAGTGGCCAAACGTGTTTCTTGCCACATTAAACTAATATCAGTCAGGCCAACCTGACCTACCTTTTGTAACTCTACTCGATCGTTATATTAGGGAGGAATTTTGCAAGGGAAACATGGATTAAAGGAATGACCTATTGATAAAGTTAAGAACAGTTTAAGAGCCTTGGGTCTCAATATGATTAATGACATTTCCTGCCTCTTAAAACGCCCAATTTCCCGAGAACACATTTACTGTTTCCTTAAATAGGTGAATGTCACCATAAATGATTACTCTTGACCTATTATGATTTCTCCTTCAAATTAATAACACAATCTTGACCCCATAACAAACAGTTATGACTGGTGTATCATAGGAATCTAAATATTTTATGTCGTCAGGAATTGAAAGTTGTCAGTGGGAATATTATTGTTATCGATAAAATATTGCAATTTTTTTAATTTTTAGGGAAAACTTCAATTGCAGAAAAAAATGAAATTGTCCCACTTTTTCATTTATTTAACTTTTTGTTGGGATTTCCCTCCAAAAGTACTGTTTGAATACAGATTGTGAAGTAATTTTGATTGCCATTCCTATTGCCAAGAAGACAAATGTTTCATAAATATTATTCAAGATGAAACTAGGACCAAAGGCATCAAAAGGACACATTGTCCCAATTGTCTTCGCTCTCTAGGGATTGCAGTCATATTGATGTTGCCAATGTTTATGCTAATGCTATTGAATTGTCTCTTCCTTTGGGTGCAAGAAAATAAATGAGATGACATTTTACATGTGTGAAGAAAATATTTAGATACATAAAAGGAAGGAGTTGCAAGTTTTCATTTGTACTTTCCTCCTCGGCACTATATTTAGCCTCATTGTTGAAAGTAGGGCTACATATTCATTGAAAGTATTTAGATATATCAGAAAATATATGGAAATGCTTATCCTCCTAGAATGCGCAAATTAAGATCTGTAGTGAGCAATACTCCAAGTTGGTAGAAATTTTACTGTGAAGGCAAAAGAATGACAAAAGTGTTTATTCCTGAGTACTTCCAAATTAGCTATCCATGTCCTTTTCAAAAGACAGCTTGCCGGGTGATTTTACCCTTTTTCATTGGAATGGCGCCAGTGACCAGATATTTTGTATGAGGTCGAATGCACTAAACGAGCAATTTACGATTACTCAATTTATTTTTAGAATTGACCCCCATTTCTTGTCCCCTAAGTGATCCAACATCGAATCATTTTAAAAGAAACACGCGAAGAAAAGTCTCATTTCTGTGTTGCTTTAAGCGCATTAGCTACACTGACCAGGAGGGATAAACGAACCTTAATGTACCAAGATTTATGTCAATTGCTCTGGTCATCAATAACAGGTCAGGAAATATACCCCCATTACAATCAAGGATTTGTTTGAATCTTTAGTACGGCCAACAAGATACTTTAATCTTATTTCGGGAGTATACGATTTCGGAATAAACGAAAAAGGGATTCGAGTACTCTTTTTAATGCGTCCCTTCTTAGGGAGTTAAAATAGATCTAAATAAAATAAAGTATTAGTGACCGTTATCTACATTTTTCGAAAGGCAATGACCTCGTCATATTTCCTTTCAACTCATGTAAACTGCCGTAAAATTTCATAAAACAAAGATATGAAGACATTTATGAAAATATGTGGTTCTGTACCTTTATGTTCATCCCAGAGAGAGAATATTACCATAAAAAGAATAAAACTTTTTGTCTTAAACAATGTCTTACTGCAGACGGTTGAGTCGAGATGAGGAAAATGGTTTGTAATGTAGTGTTCTTGTAATCTCCCTGTGCACTTGTCCTGTGAGTAAAATTAAATGGGCTTAATGGGATGTTATGTTACACAGTTCGAGTGAAATACAATTTACTTAATGTAAAACTTTGAATGATGAGCCCATCACGGAATTACATTAATGACACTTTGAAGGAAGTACGGCTTTAAATGCCAAATAAATAAACCATAAAAAAATTTTCCTTCCTAAAATTGATGAATTTTTTTCTTGGAAATGTTTGAATGGCTGACTCCCGCAACCTGTTCTTCCTGACACCAATTAAAATAGCAAGTAAATATCTTGATTCCAATTCTATTTGAGTAATTTTACTGTATATATTTGCCTCGAAACATTAATATTTAATGTCCAATTGTAAGTTAAGTAAAAATTATAATACCTTGCATGGATGGCTTGGTTCCTAGGAGATCCGCGCGCATATCACACGCTCTAATCGTTTAATTTTATGATCCAAACTTCTCAGACACAAATAATGCATACTACTGCTACACTTTGTGCATTACTTTTTTGAACGAACATAATTAACTGGTGGCTTAAAATAGTACGAAAAATCACAATTTAAACGCAAACGACGACTCACACAAAGACGTCTAGGTTTGGATTTTGCCAAATGCCTGTTGAAAAGATTTCAATGTGTGAAAGAAAACTTGACTGTAACGTTAAAAACGATAAATTTCTTAAATTTTTCTTTTTCATCCGGATTTTTTCACCCCCACACCGTTAAATGAAAATACATGGACCAAATCATTTTGGCAATCTAGACTGGCGGTGTGTGTTTACCTAACATGTATGTATTTGCAACATTCAAAAATAGGTCCAGATGGATCGGAGCATTTGGCATTATCAAAAAATAAAGGAAATATAAGTGGCATCAATGCAGTTTTCACAAGAAAGAAAGAGGGTACATAGAGTATATAAACCTGCCAAATATGAAGTCTGTATCATCAACTGTATGTCCAGGAGCAAGGTTTAAAGAAACAAATGACAAACATACATGGCTGGCAATTTGGTCACGGTAACACAATTTTTGTAGGCTTTGAGGTGGAACAAAGGTGAATATGTGTGTATGACATAAAGTCTCTGTGATTAATAGTGTGCACAGATGACAACAACGACAATGACGACAACGCAGGACAACAACTGACAACGACTGACAACGGACGACAGACAATACATGATTTAATAGGCTCACTGGGAATTATGGAAAATGAGCAAAAAACACTCAGATCAGAAACCGACAAGACAAAAATGGAATTATGGAGCAATAAAATTAATTCTACGCTGTTCTGAAAAAAAACCACCATATTGTGCCATGAACAACCTCTTGAAATTGATTACGTTTTGCGATAGTAAAACTCAATGCAGTTTCTGATACTCGAACAAAATGAAGTTGAACATTCGTCCCCCCTGTGAATATTAGCTCCCAAAATTATTAACATCACAAAATATTTAGTGTAAAACTCATTTTTTAAACTCTGTGATAGGTTTGTGATGGTTGCATTTGTTTCATAACGGCAATGATGATTTTCCATCCTGACATAAACAAATTTTCGTTCGTTAAGAGTGTTTCATGCATAGTAGGGCAGAAAGTGTAACCTACGAAGGGCGATTTTATAGCTAAAATAATGTGATGGCGTGCTGAACTGCAACGGTAAAGGGTAGGAGTTTTCTGTCGCCCCATAATTATAGCAGCACCTGACGGGAAATAAATACAAGCTACACTATGTTTCCTACCTGCACTTGCTTCGCGCAAATGCTTAGTCAAGATCCAAAACACACATTCGTCCTGCCCATTGAGACAATACATGTATACAAAGTTTGTCTTCTCAAAGCAGACATTAAAACTATGTTTAGGTATAATAGCAATTTTTTTTCAAGAAATGTACAAAAACAAACCATTTACTAGAGAAAATAAATTTTCTTGTTGTACCACATGTGACACATGGACTAATGCGCAAATAATATCTACATAACAAAGTTATACTCTTAAAAACAAAAACATAAATAAGAATTATGGCAAACGTAACACAACATCACAGATCACAATTAAACTCTTCAGAATGTCAAACAATGCTCTTTATTAGCCCTGAAAATAACAGTTTCAATTTTAAGTCGCATTGTGCAGATATTACTTCTGTTTTCCTAAACATGACGATTCCACATGAACTTGTCAAAATATTTTAATAATAAAAGTCTTGAATTTACTCTTTCAAAATTGCAGTGGAGAGATCCTGCTCTGAAACCTACTTTCCAGTTTTAGCGAATAACACTTCAAATTGACAATTTGCCTATCCAAATTATCTTTTAACATCTCGGATAATGCCTTTTTTTGGTATATTATGCATTTTGCTATTTATGGCAGTGGACAAGCAGATATCTGGGGGCAACCTGACACAATAAAGTGTGTTGCCACAATTCCACATGACAGAATATTCACAATTGTAATTATTTTATTTGTTGAACTTGAAATAAACGTCTTGTTTATTTTGTGTAATACTTTCTCAAAGTTCAAGTACAGATTTACATCTTCAAGTCAATTTATGAGGTATGCATGATATGAATACCCGACCCGCCGTCTGCATTCTGTCTGTTCTTTGCCCTCTTCACAAGTTCTTAGTTGGATCTTGTGTCTTTATGCATTATCATACATTTTCTAGTCATTTTGGAAGTTATCTTTTTCTGCCTCACCTATTTCAATGACGGTGTGCTCACCAGTTTGATTTACATTCTGTTCTTTTGTACATTGTGTGGTTGCATGTAATCCTACAGTGTCTGTGCTCTTATCTTTTAACTCTTTTGGTTGGTAAATATTTACATGATCAGTGACACATTTTCCCGTTATATCTCCGTTGCAGGCGGTATTATCACTGACTTGATTGTTTGTTTCACATTTCCTGCAGCTGATTTTATCAGCACTCAGACCACAGACCCTTTTTTCCGTTTCAACTGAATTAATGTCTCTCGAACTAACATAACTAATTTTAGTTTTGTCTTCGTCGTCTCCTGTGATATCATCCATTGTAACATCAACATCTTCAATTTTGATACCATTACGGTTGTTTCTACATGCACCACTACATGATACGTTATTGCTGTAATTTCTTGTTAGCAGTGCATTATGTTCTGCATTGTTATTTACACTATCTTCAATATTATGTATCATGCCATTCTTCCTATCTCTGTTTTCATTCTGAGTATCACCATTGCTTTCATTTTCATGTTCTCTGTTGTTAACTTGGATGGGTATCATTCTGGTAACGAGCACTACTTCCTTTGGTATGTGAAACATGTCCTTTACCTTTCTGAAAGAAAAAACACGAGACAACGTATTGTGGAAACCATGCCTTCGTTCACATTGATATTCTGATTTAGAAATTTATGTATGGTAATAGTAAACAATGTACCTCACAAATCAAAATGCTAGCTTTAGTTAAATAAAGTAGATCTAATGCATTTGATTTATACTGCATGTATGTATATATATTAAAAGGTAACACACTAGAGTAACCAAAATGAACATTTCGACTTCGCAGGACACATTAATTTGGGTGTGTTGTCCCCAACTTTTATATTGTTTAATAGTTGGCTAAAGCCAAAAAACCAACAAAAAACCCCCCAAAAAACAGAGAAGTACCTGACCAAAACAAAAGTTCATAATTACAGGTTTGTAAATCTGCTTATCTCATGTACTTTTTCAGTTTAAAGTGTGTAAACACAACTTCTGTACATACAAACATTTTACGGACAGTTGAATCCTAGAAAAAGGTAGGAGTCATTTGCTGCTGAATAATATTTCAAAAAGGGTCGGCCTAAATTGAGTCAAAAAATACTCAATACTCTCGATGTATTTCATCAGCATACACTGACAATGGACCTGAAAACTATAAATCGGAATGCATCACTCAATTTTCAGAAATGTTTGCAACACCAAACGTTCAATTTGACGTCCGTCATTATCTAAAAGCATTGCAAATAGTAAATCACTAGTAGATAATGTGAAAATGTTTACCTTCCACAGAAGCAGACCACAAACAGCAGAATAAAAGCTCCAGCAATTGGAAGCAACAAATACAGCAAACTTGTTATATTTTCCATTTGTTACGATGATTACAATATCTCCTCAATATTTTACGTTATGATGCAATACTTAGATAACCGAAGTAGGACTAAATTTCCCTCAGTTGAAGTATCAGACCGTTTCGTTTTTTGTTCGTAGAAATACTTCGCTGATGTTCATCGTGTTCCTCCTCTAACACAATTAAATTTGCAGAAAAAATGTCAATAGTTGATAGCAAATGAAGCATTCTCTCAATGAACTTGATAAAAGTAGATAAACATTAGTTTGGAATATTCTGTGAATGAGTTTGGCAGGTGATTCCTACAAATTTATTGACTGTTATTTTTGTAGTATTTCTCGATGTATGAACAGAGACAAACTAATTCTTAAATGTGTAGCTTTATTTGGCAGCCATGACGACATGCTCGGTCCCAACAACAGAGGTCACCCCACGTGGGGTTGCAATGATGGGGGAGGGGAATCGCTATGAACCAGGATACACACAGAACGATATCTGTTACATCTCCCCTTTTAAAAAGAAAGGAACGTCATTCCAATACAAAATCAATGCAAACAATGATATGCAAACAAAGCGATGTAAATGGTTGCAAAACTCAGTTTTAAACAAACATACGGATGTGTTACCATACAAACATGGTTGAAAATGAGATCTTGATACTAAATGGTGCAGGGCTAAATAAAATATAAATGAAATTAGCTGAACTGTTGAATTCACGACTTCAAGTGATAAATACGATGCATAATCATATTGTGCACATTTCATAATTATACAAGGATCACCGGCATGTGTATGTACAACTACATAGCTGATTGTAAGTTGACAAATTCCAAAAAAAGATCAAAATTAATGGTTTAAATCACAAATTGAATTGTTGTTGGTGTCTTAAATCTAAACACACTTGATATTTTGAACATATATACATGCACATTGATAATGTGCAAATGGTAGAATTTTCCATTAGTGTTTGCAAATGGTACTATTTACCATTAGTGTCCAAGGATCCAAATGATTCTGAATATCTATAAACACACAAGTTCCTTAAACTTCTGTTTTCTTTCTTCTTTTCTCCCCAGAAAAATTAAAGATGGTAGATCTGTGTCATTCTTGGAGAATGGACACAAAGTCGACACACTGCTATAACGAAGACACGTATCTGTGCAGAAATTTTATATAATAATAAACACTATAAGAGGCATGTTTTAGATTAAAATCCAGGTAAAATACATAGGAATTGTGATTTAAATTTACAAATTAAGTTGATTGGGTGGCTTGCTTACATGAGTAGAACAACATACAGTAATGACTGGGGCCTTGGGAATTTTCAGAACCTCTGTATGCACATTTTCTTTTACAATCGGTACTGGTTTAGGCTTATCAGACAGGGTAGGAGTCAATTTGTCCTTGTTTAGAGGGATTTCCCTTTGTACTTTTAACTTGAAAGGAATTTTGAACCAACGGAGATCGATTCTGTTACATGACATGACCGATCCGGACTGTAACTGGACCTTGTAAGATGTATCACATCTTTCCAGAATACAGCCAGACTCCCATTTACCATCTTTAAACACCGTGACATCAGCACCTACAACTAATGGATCTAGTTGTTTGGCACATTTATCATGAATATCCTTATTCTTAACAGCACGCTTGTGCAACTCCTCTTGGACTGCGTCGTTGTTCTGAAATTTGATACATGGTAATAGACCTTTAAATTTGCATGAATTTAAAAGTTCAGCTGGTGAGGCTAAGGTGTCTGATACAGGGGT